>JAGGAQ010000241.1:0-27437 GCA_017657225.1 Termitomyces sp. T69sscA | reverse complement strand
TCCAGACAACCAAGAAGCTCAACTGTTGACAGGCCCGGTGGTCTCTGTACTTAGCCAACTTTGACTTCTTGTTGCACCACAAGCCTGGCTGGAGTATGGAAAAACCTGACACACTGTCCTAAAGAGCAGACCATGGCACCAGTGGAGACAACAACAGCAACATCGTGCTCCTTTGGCCAGAGTTGTTCACCATCCAGACCATGGAAGGCTTGGTGGTCCAGGAAGCAGAGGTCAACATCCTCCAGAACATCTGGCACAGAAACTGGGATGGCCACTATGAGGATGTTGTCACTCAGGCGGCTATGGCTCTGAAGTTAGAACCCACCATGGGAGCCAAATCAGTCTGCATGGATAAATGAGCCCTCTGGGATGGGCTCCTGACCTTCCAGAACTGCATCTATGTGCTCAATGTCCTAGAGCTCTGCCAGAGAATTGTTGAGCAGCACCACAACTCCCACATTGCCAGACATCCTGGCCAATAGAAGACATTGGAGCTAGTGTTCCAGAACTACTAGTGGCCCCAGATGTCCTGGTACATTGGATCCTACACCAGCACATGTGACCTTTGCCTCCAGACTAAGCCTCAGTGCTGCCTCCCCACCAGGCAACTCCACCTGCTACCAATCCTATCAGAACAATGGAGCATAGCCTCCATGGACTTCATTGTAGAACTCCCTGATGCTCACGGCTATGATGCCATCATGGTAGTGATGGACCTTTGTGGCAAACAAGCACACTTCATCCCCACCCACACCACCTGCTCTGCCATGGGCACCCCAAACATGTACCAGAAGAATATCTAGAAGCTCCATGGCCTCTTGGATGCCTATATGTCAAACTGGAGCCCGCAGTTTGTAGCAGAGTTTACCTGGAAACTCTACCAACTTTTCAACGTGAAGCTCCACACCTTCACTGCCTACCATCAACAGTCTAACGGCCAAACAGAACACATGAACCAGGAGCTTGAGTAGTATCTCTGCCTCTTCTGCAATGAGCGGCAGGACGACTAGGATGAGCTGCTTCTAGATGCCAAGTTCCAGTACAACAACCATGTTCATGCAGCCACTTAGGTGTCACCCTTCTTCCTGGACACTGGATGCCACTCATGCATAGGTTTTGAGCCCCGGGCCCAGCCCTCGGAGAATGCAGCTGTGAACAAGTTTGTGGACTGAATGAAGGTGGCACAGGAGGAGGCCAAGGCTGCTCTGGCAAAGGCAAAGGACAACATGGTCTGGTACTATGACTGTGAAAGAACTCCAGCACCCAAGTACCAGCCCAGAGACCAGGTCTACCTGTATGCCTCCAACATCACCACCACTTGCCTGTCAAAGAAGCTCTCGTACTTTCAGCTAGAGCCCTTTATAGTGGAATGACAAGTAGGCCCACTAGCCTACCAACTCTGGCTCTTAGCATGAATGCAACAGCTTCACTAGGTATTCAACATGGTCAAGCTAACACCTGCCTTAAAGGACACTATCCTGAGACAACACCCAGTGCCTCCTCCACCCTTGGTGGTGGTTAATGACAACAAGAAGTACAAAATGAAAGAGATCCTGGACAGTCACCTATTCAGAAGGCGACTATAGTACAAGGTGAAGTGGAAAGGTTATGGGATCAAAGACATCTTTTGAGAGCCCCAGAAGAATGTACACATGCTGAGACTGGTCAGAGAGTTCCACCAGAGACATCCAGACGTGCCCCAGGCCATCCAAGGAATCTACCCCATCTCACCAGTGGACCAGGCAATCCAGAACTTTATTTACTCTGCATATCAAGACGCCACACACTAGAGAGGAGGGTGATGTCAGGAGACTTCCATTTGACTTCCATTTTTGACACATCACAACGCCCCAACTCACCTCCTACACTACTCTCCAGTACCCTTGGGGCTTGCTCTAGACCTCTAGAGCTTGCTCTAGACCTCTAGGACTTGCTCTAGACCTCCAAAGATCTCCAGAGGTCATTTCCTTTTTAAAAAAGCCCTGGAACTTCTTGCACTCCCTGTTCAAACACAATACAAGGTTAATGTTAGCTCTGGTCACCTGTGTCACAATCTGCTACCGACCTCCAGGACTTAGCCCTGGCCCCAGGACTACAACCCTCCCCAAAACGACCCCCACAACTGCTCCAGGCCCAGACCGCTACCCAGCCAACACCTTCGGCAGCCCCTGGCCATCACTACCCATCACCACCCGTCACCGCTACCAGCCACCACCACTTGCGGCATCCCCCAGCCATCACCGCTGTGACCGCCACATCAGCACCGGTCTCAGCTATCACACCGCCCATAGCTGCCACATCAGCGCCGGCACCAGCGACACCCAACACCCGGCCTGCGCTGAGACCCCCATCACACATCATGATCACACATCACCGCTGACCCAACCTCCACATGCCATGCCCTGCTCCTGCTCCCTCCTCACCGCCCCACCACCATGTGTCTCTGTGTTCCCAGTACGAGACCTCCACGCCACATGACATGTCTCAACCTCATCCTGCCCCACATGGCCCCCAGGTCTCACCCCAAGCCCTGGTGCCGTGACCCACCACTGGAGCCCAGGCCTGAGCCTTGGGGCTTACCTACTGCATAGTATATAAGTCATAGAGTAGTAAGTAGTACTCTAGTCTTGATATTACAGTAGCCCCATACTGTTTTGTTGTGTTCTCATCTCTGTCTCATTTTCTCACGCGTCCCGGTCTCATCATTTCTACTTGTTTCTTTTTCTTATCGTACTCGCCTCATATCGTCTCCTTGCCTCGTCTCTACTCATCTTGTACTCTAATCCATTCTACTTGCTTCTTCTCTCCCTCTCTGCTCTAAGTTCTCCTGGCTCTTCTGTCTCCGACTCCTCATCTTAACTTAATCTGTTCCTTCTCCCTCTATCTTATCTCAACCCTTTCACCTTTTGGTCTGCTTGATTTCTGCATCTCTGATTCCATCTCTGGGACTCGCTAAGTCCCCACGCCCGTTATCTCTTTGAACCCTAGGACTCGCTCGTGCACCAGTGCTTGCTTGTTCCACCTTCTTGTACCCTTGGGACTCGCGCCTAACCCTGGCACTCATCCTCCACCCTCCCCAGCACTTGCCCACTCACCGGCACTACCAGCACCCCCCAATACACCGCTCCCACCCTGCTTCAGCCTCCTACACCTTGCGCCCTACCGGTGCTCTGCATCCATGGACACGGTGATCACCATGTAAGGTATTTGCCCAGTGGACTGAGCCCCCATGGTCAGCGGAACCTGACAACCTGTATAGTTGTTTCCATGCCTCCGCTGCCTGCTGATGCGCCGCACTAAGCAGCAGAGAATCCTAGACTTGTTCTCTTTGGATTTCCCTCTACTAGGTGATTAGTTACTATTGTATCATTGATTATCATGCCTAATATAACTTCAGATTTCTCTCTGCTAGTTGTGTGATTGAGCCACAACTCCTGGAGGTCACCCTTGAAGCATCTCCATCTGGCTGCTACTCATCTGTACAATTTTCAATCTTTTGCTCTTCTATGTATTCACTCCTTCTGTGGCTTGAGTGCAGCATCCCTAAGAACCATGCAAGAGAGCTCAGGCAACTAAATAGACTTTGTTTGCCTGCAAACACTTGAACTCAAACAGAAAAACTTAAATTCACATTCAAAACTAGATATTCCACTATTCTCTATTCATTTCACCTTTTTCCTTTCTTCCACTTGTGAGCCAGCATAGATAAATTGATCAAAAACCTTTAATCAAAGTCTATGCAAGCAACATGACTCTTGACAAACTCTCTACACATTGTGTCACATCTTACTGGCCATATCACATTGCTTTGTTGCATTGGCAACAATGGCCTCATTGTTCATCTTTGACCACTGTATATATTTCAAATTATACTTCACTTAAAACCTGTCCTGCTTCCTTCCCCTACTCATATAAAGCTTGTCAGGTTTGTTTATACTTACATCCTGCTTTTTCTCTACTCACATGGAGCTCATCAATCCACATACTCCTCTCTTTTCTACTGTAGTTCATTTATCATAGCACTTACCTCATAAATTACTCCACCTGTGCCAGCTTGAGTATGATATCCCTCTCAGGATCTGTGCAAGAAAGCTAAATTAACCAAATAGACTTTATTTGCCTGCAAAAACTCAAACTCAAATATAAAAATTTAAATTCACATTCAAAACTAGACATTCTACCAATCCCCTACAGTGTAATGATGCTTGGGACACCATTTTGTAATCTTTGAATTATTGCTTACCACATCACATTTTGTCGAGATATTTGAGTTACACAAGATAATTAACTATCAAATAGATGTACTACAAAGTAAATTACATATAAAGGACATGGGTATGCTATTATAACAGCCTGAAGAAAGTTGAGGCCAAAGGTGTTACACTAACAATCATTGAGACAGCCATGACATACCAGTTATGGTTGTTTGGCAACTTGACACAAAATGTCCAAACACTGATAATATCATTCTTCCTCTTCCTCACCTTGCTCCTATTCTGCAGCTACAGTTATATCCTTGTGTTTACAAGGGCAAACTAGCTTCTTTGGCCATCCTTTTTGAAACTCCAATGAGTGCCAATTTCTTGCATTCTTCATCTCAGGCCTGGAGATTTGCTTTATGCATCTCTTTGATGTTCTTCCACTCCTCCTCCACTTGTAAAAGCACTTCCTTCCATAGAGCTTGTTCTCCTTTTGAGCAGCCTCTGCTTCTTGCTTCTCTGCGAGCTTTTCTATTTCAGCTGTGAATTTATCCAAAGAAAGGACCTGTGCCTCTCTATTGAAAAGTAGTACACACTTATTCCTTTTATGGGTCTCTTTTTTGTTCAGTGCCTCATTGAGCTTTTGAAGGTGAAGATTTTGAATTACCAGCTGTGCATGTGATCTCTCTATGACATCTTTGAAGCCTGGAGGTGAGCCTATGCTAGAGAAAGCTGTTGATGGAGCTCATTAATGCTCCTTTCCAGTTCAGCATGTGTTACAAAGCCAGAGGAGTCACCTGTGATCAGATCTCAATTTAGAAACAGGATAGCAGGAAGACCTTCAAGTACAGGTGGAATGATAGGTGTTGCTGAGGTGATTAGAATTTTGAATACAAGGAATGAGCCAGAAGATGTTGGACTGAAGGAGGTATATGGAGATCTTATCCACTCAAATGGGGTGAAGAGTGATGGATCTATAATCTTGTCAATTACTTGCTTGAGTATTGAGATACTAGGCTGAGTTTCAGTGTTACAGGAAGAAATGATGCATGTATGTGTTGAAAGTGAGACATCAAATGACATAGGTGAATTATGATGAAAAACTGCCATGACAGAATGGACAGGACTTGGCTGAGGCAGTGGGAAACCACTTTTGATAGAAGAAGGTATGCTAGGCTTCAGCTGCTTCTCAGTGATGACTTCACAATTGAAAGTTACTTTGAATGCTGCTTTGACTGTGTCTTCATCAAAAGCTCAGAGATATGCACATTCAAAGAGGCCAGTGCAATCTCTTTTTGTAGCAGGCCTTGGATGAGAGTCCTCAAATTAAGTTATCTCCTGTTTGAATTTGTCCTTCATCTTTGCAAAGCAGACAACATCAAGGCTCTGAAGTGCATGAGTGCAATGTGGTGGATATCCAATTAAGATTATGTTGTTCTCATGTGCATACTTCAGGAAGTCAAGTGTGTAATGAGAACTATGCCCATCCAGGAGAAGGACATGAGTGCAACTGCCTCCCTTCTTTTTGGTTTCCTTGTTAAAAACCTCTTCTAGCCATTCTCAGCCAGTTTTTCCATCAGCCATTTTCAGACCATATAATGTTATCACTTGTTTGAGTTTTGGAAAATCAAAAAAGTTTCCACCCACTGTGCTTCTGTCACATTATTATCATTCCATCATGACATAGAATTATTTCCCTTGAAGATTATCATGGGTCCAATTGTGGTCCCATCAGCACAAATGGTGACAAGTACCATAACATTTTCTTGATCAGCTCCACCCTGTTTATGCTGTGTTTTAGTACCTAGAGAATCTACAACATGCTCTTTCCTAGGATAAGCTGTTGAAAACCCACTCTTATCCATCCCATAGAGATTCTCTGGAGGTATACCAAGCCCAACCACAAACTCTTCAATGATATCATAGAAGGACTTGACTGCTGGTGAATTCAGACTTTTAGCTTGCTGTGTCAAATGGCTTGCTGTTTGGAATTTTATCATGGTGCCATTCCAGAAATCTGAAAATCCAGCATGAGCTGAGCAGCTCACAGTCTGTCCCGAGTCAGCTTTGAAGGATTGCAGTTGCAAACTTCACAATCTCATGATGGGTGAGTGCAAAACCATGTTCTGCAGATTCCACAATAAAATCAGCAAGCTTGTCTTCTTTGGCTGATGTTGATCTTTTTTAGCAGCATTTAATTCTAGAATAGTCCTGTGTGTTGGGTCATAAGTGAGGTGCTGAAAGCTGGATTTTGTCACAGAGAATTCTTTAGCCACATCCTGGAGACTTTTTTTCCTCCACATTCTTTGGCTGTAAGGTATGCCCAAGCTGCCTCTTGCAAGTTTTTCTCCTTTTGACACAATCAAAGAGTGAGTCCTTCACCATCTAGACCATGATGTAAGGGGAGAGCTGTGTAATTGGTTGATTAGTGATATTTTGTGATGTGCTGCCATGTCTGATGTCACACTGTGATGGCCATCAGAACATTATCAGAACAATCCTCCATCTATAGACTGTACTTCTCCATGATTTTCTAATTCTTCTGATGCACATTGGACCTGGTGTATAGACAAAGTTTTTCTAATATTTATCATATTAAAAACTTTGACCACAATAGGTACTGAGTGCAATCAATACATCCCTTTATATCTGGAGCCTCTCATGATAATTCTCCTTACTGCTTGAGACATAGCTAGAATACATATTATGCAGCATGTTATTCAATTTTGAGTCAATCTGACATGATTTGTGTTGAGGAAAACTCAAGCATCTCACAGGGTTCGAACTGAGGACTGCCTAATTTGGAAACTCACAGTGTTCCTTCGCCACATTTCTTCTGTTCCTTGCAACCTCTAAATTACTCTATCCTCTGGTTGGTAATGTATAGTGACTACCCAGCCACCAATTGGTATGCCAATAAAATACTTACTGAATTAGAAATTACCCTCAGTTCTATTGCATAGACTGAGAGTACATATTCATTTACCTATGCATATGCACTAGTGCTTACTTTACCCTGTAGACTCATACTTATACTTTGTCTACAGGTTAATATATTGTATTCTATTGCATAGACTGAGGACTCATACTTATACTTTGTCTACAGGTTATAGGCCCCTATTCACACACCATCATGCTCACTTCACTTACCACTTTACAATTTTTTTGACTTCATCCCCCACTCTGCATTTTTTTGCCAAAACCTAAAAATGTCTGCCGGTTTGAACAGCAGTGGAGGTACACTCCCCATGTTCCCCAAAGAATACCAATTCAATGGAATAAACTACTTTGTGTTTAGGGATCGCATACTCATCAGGGTGCAATTCCATGGCATGGACGGCTATCTTGATGGTTCTATCAAAAACTCAACCATGGCTGATGACACAGCCAAAGTGGCTGTGGCATCTGAGAGCAAGGCTACCACAACCAAGTGGTGGGACCCAGCCCCATCTCCCCAGGAATGGCATGCATGGAATGCCTGGACACTAGCTCTCATAGTGTTCAATGCTAAAAATCCTGTCAATCTGGGCATGATAATGTTTGGGTCTGCTGCAGACGTGTGGGCTAGGCTGCAGAACATCTATGCTGTGTCTTCTGACTTAGGTGCAGCTGCCATGGAACACACCCTCTGCACCAGAAAGTACTTGCAGGGCTTAGATTTTTTGGAGCACATTGCTAACCTCCGTTCCAAATGGAACACAGCAATTAAGAAGGGTGCAGAGATCAAGGACTTCCAGTTCTGCACAATCATGATCTCCTCCCTCCCTGAGTCCCAAAACATCATTGTGGCAGCCCTCCACATGACCTCAACCTCCGCAGAATTGATTGCTGGCTTAACTACCCATTGGAAACACGTAAAGGGCCAGGTGTTGGTGGCTAAGACATCTACAATGGCTATTTTTGCCAAACCGAATCCATGGTCCAAGCTGACATGCTCAAATGCAAACTGCCGATGCACCAGCCACACCATTGAAAATTGCTACTGGCCAGAGGGGTGGAAAGAGGGCCAATTTCCTCCCAACTTTGGTCAGCGCTGTAACCAAAATGAGACAAATGAGATGCCAGGCCAGAACAACCAAACACCTTTGACAAAAGTAGCAAGCACACCCCAGGACAGCATAACCTATGCCCTTGCTGTCATCTCTGATTTAGACTCTATGACCAAGCAAGCTCCACAGACACCTTATGACCTCATTACAATCTCACCAGCAGCCTACTCTGTAAAGTCTACAGATGGGACCATCAGCACCTATGCAAACTCTGGCACTAGTGATCATTGCTTCATGAAATGCAGCAACTTTAAGGAATACTTTCCCTATTTGTCACCCAAACAGGGGGTGGTGGCAAATAAAGGAGAAGTATTCAGCATCCTTGGCTATGGCATCATGAGGTGCACCATCTTTGTGGATGGGAGATCTTTGCATCTAGTATTCAAGTCCACACTGCATACACCTGGACTCATGGCAAACCTTATCTCAGTTGGAAAATTTGACAAACTTGGACATGAAGTATTGTTTAAAGGGGGAAGAGTGACGTTCTCTGACCCTACTGGACGCATTTTCATGACAGGAAGGAAACAATCAAACATGTACTTACTTCTCCTCCTTGATTTTATTGAGTCAAAGTCGCTTGATCTCACAACAACAACTGTGCTTGCTGCAAAGTTCCTGAATATCTCAGTTCCCCTCAATGTTTGGCACCAGCGTTTCAGCCATGCAGGCGTATCAACCATACACAGCCTAAGTAAAAAGAATCTGGTCACAGGGCTCAATATCACTGGCCTGATTGACGCATCAGGCATTTGTGAAGACTGCATATATGGAAAGCATACTGTCAGACCCTATGATGAGACTGTAGAAGACATTTGCACACCCAATGAGAAGCTTTACATTGATCTGTGAGGGCCCACATCAGTAGTCTCACTGGGCAGGGCAAGGTACATGATGTTGTTTAGGGATCATAGATCTGGCCATCTGGCTGTGGCTTTTCTATCCCAGAAAACGAGTGAGGCAACCCTTACAGCTTTAAAGACCTACATGACAGCAGCTGAACGCATGACTGGAAATAAGCTGAAGGTGGTTCAGGTCAACAATGGGAAGGAATGGATAAATGATGACTGATGCAACTACTTCCGCCAGACTTGCAAGGTGTTAGGCTGGGGGTAATTAAGATAAATATCATATTCATGATCTGCTACCAACCTCCAGGACTTAGGCCTGGCCCCAGGACCCCGACCCCCCAAACCCACCTCTACAACTGTCCCGGGCCCAGATTGCTACCCAACCAACCACCTCAGCAACCCTGGCCATCACCACCCATCACTGCCACCAGCCAACACCACCACTGGCATCCCCCCAGCCATCACTGCTGTGACTGCTACATCAGCGCTGGCGCTGGCAACACCCGGCGCTCCTCTGGCCCATGCTGAGACTCCCATCATGCATCACGATCATGCATCACCACCAACTCAACCTCCACATGCCACACCCTGCTTCTGCTCCCCTCCTCACTGCCTCACCACTACATGTCTCTGTGCTCTCAGAACAAGACCTTCCATGCTGTGTGACATGTCTCAACCTCCACCACCACCTTGCACAATCCCTGAGTTTCACTCTGAGCTCCGGCACCATGACTCACCACTAGGACTCAGGCCTGAGCCCTGGGACTTACTTACTGCACAGTATATAGATTGTAGAGTAGCAAGTAGTACTCTAGTCTTGATATTGCCATACCTCTCATATTGTTTCTTTGTGTTTTCATCTCTGTCTCGTAGTCTCGTGTGTTCCAGTCTCTGTTTTTCAACTCTGTTTCATTTTACATTGTACTCATCTTGTATCTCCTCCTATTTGTTGCCCCTACTTGTCTCCTACTCTAATTCCATCTCTGCTTTACCCTCTCTCTCCTTTTTGAGCTCTAAGTTCTCCTTGTCCCTTTTGTCTCCTGCCTCAAGTCTCAACTCATTCTGTTTCTCCTTCCCCTTATCTTATCTTGACTCTTTCCCCTTTTGGCTTGCTTGATCTCTGCTTCTCTCGCTTCTATCCCTGGGACTCGCTAAGTCCCTGCACTTGCCTAACTCTCTACTTATTAATCTCTGGGACTCACTTGTGCACTGGCGCTCGCTTGTTCCAATTCTCTTGCCCCCCCTGGGACTCACGCCTACCCCCAGCACCCATCCTCCACCCCTCACCAGCACTCACCCTCCATCCCAGCATTACTGGCAATTCCTCGCTCACACTTCTGGCTCCACTTCAATCTCCTACACCTCACACTCTTGCCAGTACACTGCATCTGTGGACACTGTGCGCACCATGTAAGGTATTTGCCCAGTGGACTGAGCCCCTGTAGTCAGCAGAACCTGACAAGACTGGCATGACTCTTGATTCCATAACTCCATATGCTCACGCTCAGAATGAAGTCATTGAGCACGCCATCTGCACTGTCACCAAGGGATAACGCTGCTTATCGGTGGATAGCGGCCTCCCAAAAAGTCTTTGGGCCGAAGCAGCAGCTACTATCATTTATACTAGAAATTGCTTACCCTCAGCCTGTCACCTCAAAATCCCAGAGAAAGCATGGACTGGCAAGAAGCAAGATGTAGCACACTTACACCCCTTTGGATATGTCACTTATGCCAGGGTCCCCAAGGAGCTGATCAGATCAAAACTTGACCCTCAGTCAATCAGATACATCATGATTGGGTACGCCTTGCACGGTTACTGCCTATACAACTAAGGATCCAGGGTTGTAATAATAAGTCGTGATGTGATCTTTGAGGAGGGTACTAGACACCAGTCAGTAACCCTTGGGGAAGAGAGCCTGAGAACCCCACACTCAATGACACCTCTATTCCTGCTATCTCAGCCCCACATGACCAGATCGCCCCTAGGGTGAGGGATGCCCCAATCCATACAATCAACACAATAGATGCCAACATCTCCATATCCACAGTGCCACCTGCTGAAATTGCTCCTGCACCTGTTCCACTTTGATGCTCTACAAGAAACACCCACTCAACACCTGCCATCATTGCTGCAAAGGAAATGTTAACAAAACAAGCTGATGCATGTGAGCTGGGGAAAGAATGGGCATTGGGGGAGGAGCCCCCTGAAGTGCTGCACACCAATCCCCATGCACTCCTGGTGTCCACAATGGCCGGCCCTAATGCCCTGCACAGTTATTGGGAGGCAATGAAAGATCCAGCGCTGTGGGGACCTGCAATGGAGGCCAAGTTGCACGTAATGGAGGAAAAAGGGGTGTGGAGACTCGTCCCTGAAGCGGAGGTCCCAGCAGGAAAGAAGATTGTCAATTGTATGTGAGTTTATGCCAACAAGTTTGACACAGACAGCAATATTGTAAAATAGAAGGCATGTCTGGTCGCAAAAGATTTTACACAAGTGCAAGGAGAAGACTTCAATGAGATGTATGCATCAGTTGTTCAAATGGAATCCTTGAAGATGACCATTGCCATTGCTGCCTTCCTTGAAATGCATGTATGGCAGGTAGACTTTGTCTCTGCCTACCTTAATAGTGACCCCAAGCATCATATGTATATGCATCTGCCTCCAGGTTTTTGCAGAGGGGAGGGATGCATCATCATGCTCCTCAAAACCCTGTACAGCCTCATGCAGGGTGGCTACAATTGGTGGCACAATCTGGATGCTGCATACAAGGACCTCGAATACACAGCATCTCAAGCAGACAACTGTGTCAGGCAGAAGCACATTGGAAAAGAACACACCATTACCAACAACTATAATGACAACATACTAGGTGCATCAACCACAGAAAATGGAGTGGCCACTGCAAAGAAGGAACTAGGCTCTAAGTTTGAAGTTAAAGACATGGGACAGTTAAACTACATCCTTGGTATCAGATTCAATCGCAACCCTTTCACTGGCAACATTTCCCTCTCCCAACATGCATATCTCGAGCACATGCTTGCCAGATTCAACATGTCAGATTGCAACCCAAAATCCACACCACTCCTCACTGGCATCAAACTAGTTGAGTCTCAAGCACCTAACACAGAATCAGAAATCATGTTCATGAAGAACAAACCGTATCGCAAGGCACTTGGCTCATTAATGTGGGCCCAGGCTGCCACACATCCAGATATATCCTACGCTGTTGGCCTGCTGGCCCATTTCCAAACTAACCTAGGACTGGTCCACTGGAATGCCTTGATGCACGTCATGCAATACATAAAAGGACCACTCAACTATCACATTACCTACCACCATGGAGCTGACATCAAGCCCATTGGCTACATCAATGCCGACTATGAGGGGGTCTGGATACCTGCCGCTCCACTTCAGGCTATGTCTTCACCATGGCTGGGGAGGCTGTCAGCTGGAGCTCAAAGCGTCAACCCATAGTAGCCCTTTCAACCACCAAAGCTGAGTACATGGCCTTAACTCACAAGTCTCAGCAGGCAATGTGGATGTACAGTTGGTTGGGGGAGATTGACCTTTGTCAGGATTTCTCCATGACCCTCCATGTCAACAATTCCTCCGCAATCACACTAGCTCAATATACTAAGGGACACGCCAGGGCAAGACACATTGACATTTGACACCATTACATTAGAGAACGGGTCAGAGCTGAGGAAATCAAAATCGTTCATATCCCCACCACTGAAAACATCACCAACCTCCTCACTAAGCCACTCCCATGCATCATTCATGAGTACCTCATCAGCCTCCTCAAACTTTGACCCCTCAAGTCAGATTCCTCAAGTCTGGGGGAGTGATGAGGAAAACTCAAGCATCTCACAGGGTTTGAACCAAGGACTGCCTAATTTGAAAACTCACAGTGTCCCTTCGCCACATTTCTCCTGTTCCTTGCAACCTATAAATTACTTTATCCTCTGGCTGGTACTGTATAGTGACTACCCAGCCACCGATCGGTATGTCTATAAAATACTTACCGGATTAGGAATTACCCTTAGTTCTATTGCATAGACTGAGGACTCATACTTATACTTCGTCTACAACTTGTACATTACAGGTTGATTTGTCGCAAGGATGTGCTTTGTTAGGATATCACAGATATTACATCTGTGACACTGTAGGTGCGCTCCTGGCCACTTGTTTTGTCTATGGCCACTTTTTCATATCACACCTCTGCTTTGTCCACCACCCTCGTTGTTACGATCTAATATATATATTACTTACAATACACAGCATGCTCTCAGTCGATTATATTCAAACTGAGGGTATGTTTCGAATAAATACTGATCATATACAACTGACTAATTTGTTAGAGGTTGAACCTAGAACACGAGTAAGTACTCAATGAACTAGGTAGTATTTATTCGTTATATGTAAGTATGTTCACTTACCCTCAGTCGTCGTGTACTTGACTGAGGGTAGTGCCCGTCATTGGTATGTAATATATATCTATGTAAATTGTATCAGGGTTAAGGTTGGATGGAAATGATAGTATATTGGCCCTTCGCCGCTCATCGAAATCTGGGACGCTTACGGTGTTTTTACTGACACGACACTAGCGTCCAACATAATTGTACCAGAGACTACGGAATAATTAGTCTGTAATATTATGGGTGTACGGAATCGATTCTACCATACTTGTCCCTGTTACAATCTGAGGCGCAGGGCACCGTAAGTGTGCCGACCCCCTTTGTTATTTCACACATATCACACACCTTTGTCTTTAATGGACAAAGGAATATACAGATATCTATACGCTACTTACACAACGACACCCTCAGTCAATTCTATTCAGACTGAGGGTAAGTCAACTTTACTATACATCTTAATACGAAACAGATACTTACTGTAGTACCGCAGATCAGACTCTAACGTAGTCTGTATATTATAGGTACAGAATAGTAGTCAATTCTATTCAGACTGAGGATCAGACTCTAACGTAGTCTGTATATTATAGGTTCTGATAAGTACGGATTCTAACAGTCCCGAGCAGCGTCATTACACTGTATTCATTTCCACTCGCGAGCCGGCATAGAAACGCTCCTTTTCACGTGACCTGACACGGACAGAATCCGAGCACTTACTTAGGTAAGAGTCGGTTCAGACCTCAATTTACGTGAAGTACATCCTTCGCAAGCTTTGTAATGACTCCTTCTCTCCAATCTAAATCCTTTCTTCGCGTGAAAATTACGCAAATAGATTACTCTCTTATTCAACCTGGACCTCTGGACAACTCTTTGCTCCCACTCGCGCCTGTCATCAGGATCTTTGGCTCTTCCTCCGTCGGAGAAAGGACCTGTCTCTATGTACATCAGGTTTACCCTTACTTCTTCATAGAATATCATGGCAAACTGACTGCCAGTCATGGTGTGCAAACTCGTGACGAAGGGTGCCTTGAGTTGTCTGACCTCTACTTAGTGAATCGCCACATTTATAAACTAAAGAAGTCGTTGAACCACGCTATTGCTTTGTCCCTCAAACGTGATCCCTTGTCACCTAATACACAATACATCCGCGCGGTTCTGCTTGTCAAGGGTATCCACTTCTATGGTTTTCATTCCTCCTATAGCCCGTTTCTAAAGATTTACCTTGTTGATCCTGGTCATGTCCGTCGAGCGGCTGCCCTTCTACAGTCAGGAATTGTCATGGGTACCAAGTTTCTCGTCTTTGAAAGCCATCTCTCTTTTGTCTTGCAATTCATGTGCGATTTTGGCCTTTATGGTTGCGGTTGGATAGATGTCGAGAACGTCCTACAGCGAGACATTCAAAGTACGTTGGAGGGGGATTTCGTTAATCAAAAACTCAGCGGACAGCCTTTCAAATCATCACCATATTTACGTCAAACTCGTATGCCTATGGAAGCTGATGCCATTGCCCCTGGCATTCTCAACAGGCGGAGCATATCTGCTCGAAAGATACACCATCAGCTTCGGATACCCGCCGAACCTCTGCCTACGGAACCTCTTATTGTTAGTGTCCGCGAGCTCTGGGATGATGAACGAAGTCGGCGAACAAGCCTTGGCCTTGGACCCACACCAACAATATCTGTAGATTCCCGTGAATCGGCGAGAAATCCCGGGTGTGATTGGGTCGCGGAAGCGGAATACTGGGTTCAAATTCGAGAAAAAATAGAAGCAGACAGGGCAGCGCAGCCCCCTCCGCCATCTACGATTAACGGTTGGGATAATTGGGTTATGACCACATTTGAAAGTATTGAAGCACTCTGGGAAGAGAAGTGGAAAGTGTGGAAGCCTTCAAGTCAAAAATACCGAGAAGCGGATGCGATCTTTACGAACTGTATCACTTCTTCCGCAACAGAGGATATTTCTCGGTCGGAATGGGATGCTCCTGATCAATCCACCGATTATGAAGACATTGACGCCATCGATGTCGATATTTTGAAGCTTAAACATGGACTCACCGAGCTGATGGACCATGAGAAATGGGAGGAATTTGAAGCAGAGGAGCCGAATGTTGGTTTGGAAGAAAGCGAAGATGAGTCGCACCAGGAGGAAGAAATACAGGATGTGGAGATTGAGGTTTTTGATCCTGCTGTGTAAGTCTTTTCACATATATTCGCCCATGGATGCTGAGAGTCTTGTACAAGAAGTTCCGACCCGTTTAAAGTTCCGGAGCACACCTCGAATCAGTTATCGCCTACTGGAGGAGAATTTAGATTGTCTTCGTCAGTATAGAATGTCTGGGCGGAACTCCTACTCAACGGCTCTTTAGTCCCCCTGAACGACTGAACAGAAAGTGTGATGTGCCTTCTCCCACTACTCCGACACGGTTTGCTACTATCTTATCCATGTCACGTTCGTCCCTAAGTTGATTTCTGTACAGAATTCACTGGGCTGCCAGCTCATCGCGGCCCTTCGAGCTCGATGGTGACTCTGCACCAATAGAAATCTTCAAGGTTCAATCAGATCTTATGGAAGTGGATCAACGACTCAAGTCAGCAATCTGCATTTTACAAGCACCCCAAATGTAACAATGACAACCTCTTCAGGTCTACGAAACAATCCCGTGCCCTTCTTGAAGACTCCGTGGAAGATTTGACGGCCCAATCATGCAAGCATATCTCTGCACAGAAACGGAACGCTGCTTCTACTTCTTGTTCCTGTCTACTACCTTCCTTACGTGTGAATAACTGTCGTCCCATTGGCATGACGATGAACGTCTTGAAGGAGTCGTACACCGTTCCGTATACGACAACAGCAAGTTTGAATCAATACAAATATTCCTTAGCACCTCCATCGCTTTCTATACTTCGCGGTACCATGGATGACCACGGGCTCCATTTAAAGGTCTATCAGTCCCCATACTATTCATCATTGCATGACATACCTGAATGGCCAAAAGAGTACGCAGGACTAGTATACCACATCAAAGGAGGACATGGCATAACACATCTTCATGCATGGGTTGATGATGGCAACAGCGATGCATTCGATGTATTACTTCCATCATCTCCCGTTCTTTGTGGGTGGGAGTATTCAAGTTCGCCTCCCAGCAATAAGGAAATCAGGAGGTGGCTCATTGAAGACGAGAAAGCTACTTGTAGCAAAAACTTGAAACTGAGGTCTCAGGTTGAGCTTGTTACGTTCCTCATCATAATTGCAACACTCAAGATCTTCCAGATTCAAGGGACGACGCCAGCTAACATCTATGGATTTATAGACACGCCTAATTCCAAATTGCTTGCGAAAAACCTTCCTCGTGTGCGTCAGACGATGAGCATTTTGGGACTGGAAGTTTTCGGTAGGTGAAATCTGACCTTGAGGTGAAAGTTGATGTTGATAGTCGTAGCTCCGACGTGCGGAGCTAGAACACCCAATGTAGAAATAGATCCAATCGCTGCCCTATCTCTCGTACACCAAATAGCTGAAGGTTCCCCTCCTTACAAAGTAACGATCATCATTCGAAGGCGACCCCATGATCGAGTCTCTTTCCATGAAGGAGCGGTCGAACTTGTGGACAGTGAAATGGACCTTATTAACAAAGCGGTCGATATCGTCAGCGCTCTTGATCCGGACATTGTTACTGGATGGGACGTTCAGAGGGGTTCCTGGGGTTACCTAAATGCCCGATCTAAACATCATGGTCAAATTTTCTCTATCCTATCAACTCTGCCGTATTGATTGTCTGGTAGGATTTGATCTCTCTGACCTGATTTCCAGAGCACCTTCATTGCGCGATACAAGTTCAAATTCAAATCAATGGGAATTACGTCACACTTCCACATTTCGAGTTGCTGGCAGGCATGTCCTGAACATGTGGAGACTCATGCGCTCTGAGTACAGCCTGACAAGTTACTCTCTTGAAAATGTTATTTTCAACTTGCTCCATAGGAGGTGAGGTCATACGTTATACGTTAGTCAATACTTCCTCCTTACTCACATTACCCAAGGGTCCCGTTTTATTCCAACGCCACCATGTCTGCGTGGTACCATAGCAAGATCTATAACCATCAAAGAATACTATTACAGTATCTTCTGACAAAAACATTCGCACTCATAGAAATCGTCAATGCCTCTGATTTGATCACCAAAACCGCGTAAGTACAACTACTTCGACGTCTCACATGTCGGTTGAAAAGGGTGTCATAGGGAATTTGCCCGTGTCTTTGGTGTAGACTTCTTTTCTGTGACAAGTCGAGGCTCTCAGTTCAAAGTGGAGTCGTTCATGTTTCGAATCGCTAAACCTGAAAGCTTCGTATTGCTCTCCCCAAGTAGGCAAGATGTAGGTCTTCTTATACTTTTTGTTACCTATCTAAATCCCTTAGGTTGGAAGACAAAATGCTGCAGAGTGCATGCCGCTCATTATGGAGCCTGCCTCCTCGTTTTACTCGAGTCCTCTTGTTGTGCTTGACTTCCAATCTCTCTATCCGTCAATTATGATTGCATATAACTACTGTTATTCAACTTGCCTTGGCCGCGTTAAGGACTTTCAAGGGCATAATAAGCTTGGTGTCGTCGATCTCAAACTTCCTTCGGGGCTTCTAGCGTCTCTCTCGGACCATATTCAAGGTACATTCCCCTTCTTTCTCAAGGTGTTACTTGTTCGAACAAGGTGTCTCAGTTGCTCCCAACGGCATGATCTACGTGAAACGCGACGTTCGAAAAGGCCTTTTGGGGCGGATGTTAATTGAGCTCCTTGGAACCAGAGTGATGGTCAAACAAGCAATGAAGAGTGTAAAGGACGACAAGGTGTAACTTATTCTCTGTGTTCCTGGTCTAAATGTTGAGTCAAGTACAGGTACTGCGACGGGTACTTGACGCGCGGCAGCTTGGTCTTAAATACATTGCCAACGTAACTTACGGGTACACTAGTGCTACGTTTTCTGGCCGTATGCCTGCTGTTGAGATAGCAGACAGCATAGTGCAGAGCGGGCGGGAAACGTTGGAAAAGGTACGCTATAAGATGTGGGCAATTCCTTCTCATACGTGTCATTGAAGGCCATCATGCTCATAAACTCCACAAAAAAATGGGGAGCAGAGGTGTGTACGCAATGTCTGAGCTGAGTCAGATGACTGATCCAGTTGAGTGAGTAGGTAGTTTATGGTGACACGGACAGCATTTTTGCGTGCGTTTCTTCTGACAATGCCAAACTATCCCTTTGTTCATGTCCCGGAAAGATATCTACGTGGGAAGACGAAAGAGCAAGCTTTCCGCATTGGACAAGACATGGCAGATACTATCACCGCTTTGAATCCTGCGCCTGTAAAGCTGAAATTCGAAAAGGTGTCACGCGAAACCAGTCCTTGATCCATATGCTGACTAATCACAAAGGTTTTCCACCCATGTGTCCTCATGGCCAAAAAACGATACGTCGGTTTTAAATACGAAAATGTGAACGACAAGGATCCCGTTTTTGACGCCAAGGGTATCGAAACTGTTCGTCGAGATGGCATTCCTGCGCAACGAAAGATGGTTGAAGTATCCCTCAAGTGAGGATATTTGTGATTCTTCTATTTTCTACTCATATGACTCCAACAGAATGCTCTTTCGGTCACAGGACCTCAGTGCAATAAAAGAGTATTGTTGTAGATCTTGGACAAAATTGCTACAAAACAAGGTCTCAATCCAGGATTTTATCTTCGCCAAGGAAGTCAGAATGGGAACCTACAGGTGGTATCTACAATGCTGCTTCTTGCTTCCACTTGCCTTATTGACTGCGAACTTCAGTGACCAAGGGCCACCGCCGCCTGGAGTTATGGTCGCAGCCAAACGTATGCTGGAGGATCCCGCAAACGAACCTCAATACGCGGAACGCGTGCCATATGTGATTATCAGAGGCCCACCTGAGGCAAGACTAGTCGATAGGGCAATGGACCCGCTGAAAATGCTAAATGACAGGTATTTCAATTTTTGGCCATCTTGTTGTCGTCTTATCACTTTCAGTCGAATGCACTTAGACACAATGTATTACATCACCAGAGTTCTCATCCCACCTCTAGAACGAATATTCAAACTGGTGGGAGCAGATGTAAGAGCATGGTTTGATGAAATGCCAAAACCACGTCATCTCAACCCAGCGATCTCCCCTACAAAGACTCAAGTACTAGCCGAGACCAATCATTGCCTGAATATTGAAGAACACTTCTCCGGTTCTCAGTGCTTGGTTTGTGGGGATCCAGCTTTGCAAGGTTCCACGAGTTTTTCTCTGGCCGATAGAAACCTACTCAACCCCTCATTAGGTTTATGTGACGAATGCTACTTCGTTACTCCTCAGGAAACTATTGCAACACTGAGCAGCCGCGTCCAAATTAACGAGCAACGAATTAAAGCCGCTCAACAAATATGCGCAACATGCTGCAGGTCTACTATAACCGAACCGGTCCTTTGCGAATCGCTTGATTGCCCATGGATGTATTCCAGGAAGCGAGAACAAAACAACAAAAACTTTCTGGAGATAGTTGAAGATATGATCCAGGACCTGAGCGAGAACGTTTTCGAAACGACTCACAGCGTTCAGAACAACGAAAGTGAAGAGATAGATAATTTGTTCTCAGACTTTATTTATCAAACGCCAGAACCTTGAGTCTTGAAGACTGGATACAAGGACGGGCGATTGATGGTGAATGAGTCTCAGGCATGTAATCATGATCAAGCCACTTGATATGCTCCTTGTGGTGGCGGGGCAGTAGACAGAAGAGCAGGTGCTGAAGGTCTTGAGTTATTGGTTGGACGTTCTTCATCGACGGCCTGATAGCCTTCCCTACCACCGGATGTGAATCCCCCTGGCATTGACCAGACTGTTCTAATTTGTTAGATAAACCCTATTGCCGTCAAATGTTAAACATACTGGTAGGGCCAGTGAGGTCCGATCCTCCAAGTCCATTAAAGACTGCTCCACGGTGACGCAAGTTAAGGCCAAAAGCGAAGAAAGTGGGTACCTGAAAAGGTGTCAAATGGAGACCAGATGACTATACAAAAGTTTACCTTGAGCAGCAAAATCAATATGGACAGAAACTTGATGAAACCATTTTGTCTATTAACGGACATCCACACGACGTCGAAAACAACAGACACTCCGACAAAGCCAGTAAACTAAGTACGAAGAAGGGTCATTTTCAAAGTAACGATGGACAAACAACTCACAATTCGCAACGACTGAATTGTTTCTGCATTTTCTTGCGAATACAAGCCAAAAAGAAAAATGGCCAAGTTATACGGCGGAGAAACGAAAGGGCTGACGACGAAAGATAGGACCTGGAACTATTCGATGAGTAGTTGGAACAGCTGAGCGTAAAGAGGAAGGACCGTCTCCGCAAGAACAAGCTTAGAAGGATCAAGGCCTTGTACAAAATCCATGTAAAGCACTTCGTGGTGGGTTTCACGACCAGTGACTCCGTTCTTCTAAAGACTGGCCTATTTACGTAATCTTGAGCACATCATCATGAGTTTTGACACGAATCTTCCTGCTGATGCCGTCGAATTCTGTCCCCATCCAAATGCTCTCGATATAGTCGTTTGCGGAACCTATAAACTAGAATCAAGCCACATCCCCAATGTACTTGCGGAAACCTCTGTTTCACAGGCGCGACGTGGCCAGTGTCTGGTTCTGCAACTTGACAGTTCATCGACACGCGGGTTGTAAGAGCTTATTATATACCTATCTTCTTCTGGAGCCAACACTGTATGTTAGCAACCACGTCCAATCGATTGATTTGCCTGCTGTTTTGGACATGAAATGGTATCTAATATTTTGTCGGTGCATTGGAAAAGCGCAAATCTTAACATCAGACTTAAGGTCTCACAGATCGACATCTACTAGTCCTATACTCGGCATTGCCGACTCGGAGGGCAGTATCACTCTACACGAGTTGCAAGCAGATGAAGTGCCAATACCGATTTGAATCAGTGCAGAAAGAATACTTAGTTAAACCTGATTTTAGAAAATGCTGAAGCAAATCGATAGCATTCGCTGCGCCCCAACGGATACGTTATGCTTGTCATTGGATTGGTCGAATCGTAGAACTGCAGGAATGTAGGGCTCAAATTACATGAAGGCCTCTTACTAACAAGTGAACATGTGTTTTTCAAGTGCGTTAGGCTCCCTTGTTGCCTCTCTCTCAAACGGCTCGCTTTGTTTACTCTGCCCCTCTGAATCGGGCCTTTTGTTGTCCAAATCATGGCATGCGCATGACTTCGAGCCTTGGATTGCTGCGTGGGATTACTGGAACACCAACATAATTTATTCAGGTAAGGTAGTTCTTGTACTGAAAGAAATCCGCACGCCCAGTTTCAAAATCTAGGTGGCGACGATCTTAAATTACGGGCTTGGGATGTTCGTCAAGGTTTCTCGCAAACTATTTTCACCAACAAACGGTATCTTTATCATCATGAAGTAGATGCCCAGCTTCAACTGGTTTAGTTTCGATGCAGGTGTAACTTCGATTCAAAGCCACCCTCACCTAGAGAACCTCATCGCAGTTGGAAGGTGAGGAAATTACATTGAGCGGCATGAACCTTTAAGTGACGTCTCAAAGTTATGACAATACCGTTCGGCTCTTCGACACTCGAAAACCCTTGACACCATTGACAAATGTGGATATTGGCGGAGGTGCATGGCGCATCAAATGGCATCCTTCTTGGGATCGAAAGGAAGATTTGCTCGTTGCATGCATGCACGACGGAGTGAAAATCATCCACTTCAATTTCGACGAGTCGACTATCCAAGGTCATGTCACAAGGCACTTTACAGAGCACAAGTCTATGGCTTATGGTGTAGATTGGTCTTTCGATCCGTTACACGTGCAAGAGACCATCATAGGAAGCTGTTCCTTTTATGATCATGTATTCTATCTCTGGAGCGGCTAATAGACCCGGTGCTAAATGTCTCTGATTAGGGTCGGAGTATCTATGTCATTCAAATCCTTAGATGACAGGGAAAAGTGTTATCCGTTGCACTAGAATCGCGGTGCTTCTCCTTCCAGGAAAAAACCAGTCCTCGGTCCATTGAGTATAAACGAAAGTGTCCAGCGGGATAAACCACGGAGAGTCTTGGGTTGATGAATTGCCGCTGTCACTAGGGTAGAGATTGATGCGACGAAAGCAAGCCTGTCAAAATCATGGTTGGAGATCGATTGAAGCTAACGAGAGAAAAGAACCGACTGTTCGATTAAACGCGCCATTTTTCTACGTGTTCTGAGAAAAGCGTCTGGTAGGCACGCACGTACCGCTCTCGGGAGGACGTATAATGCCATCTCTCCCCTCCTGCGACCATTTTCAACCCATATACTACTTCCGCACGTCAGGCTACCGACAAGAATACAACCAAGAGGACCATCCCAAAAATCATGAGAAATCCAGGGAAAGAGACGAGCCAGAACAAGTGAACGGGTGGCACACACTGAAAACCAGTACAAGCTCACAAAACTAGATAAGAAAGTTGCGCTTCGCACTGCTCCAAAAAGCGTGGTCAGTGCTTTACGTGCATCCAGTAGAGTGCGAGGACGAGTGAGAAGAACGGGAATGAAATGAGTCTAGAAATTGTTGAATCTGAGGTTAATCGTTATAGAAAAGAGGGTCAGACAGACCGGCAGATATATGACGATCGCTTCAAGGAAGGCCAAAACACCGCGAATAAGAGAGTTGGCCGTACAGCTTCCTTCCATGCCGAACCCTGAGCCAGTGGACCCGTGGACGATCTCGCAAGGGATCCCACCAACTCCAGGACGATTCTTGACGCCTAGAGACTTCCATGCGGCGTCAGCTACCACACCCCCGTAAGCCGGGAGCAGTGTAGGATTTCCCCACGATGTATTATAACCTAGTTCCCGAGATAGTCCCATAAGGACGGCGGAATTGATTGCAGAGCCCTTGATGTACGACCACTTTCCTTCTCGTAGCAGCCGCAAAGCGCGAATAACACGACCGTCTAAATTGGCCAGGGTAGCTATCCATTTGACATACGACTTTGGAAGTCTATACGATGTTAAAGAGCTGTCCGCAGATGTATCACACAGACACACCGTTCGGGTTCGTAGAAAAAGCACCACATTATCCTAAACAGGTGTTCAACATATTTTTCGACGAACGGCGTGATGATCTACCTAGCGCTGCAAGCCCAGAAAATAAATCCGTCTATCCGGGACGTCAAGATTGTA
This sequence comes from Termitomyces sp. T69sscA, assembly GCA_017657225.1. Lineage (NCBI taxonomy): Eukaryota > Fungi > Basidiomycota > Agaricomycetes > Agaricales > Lyophyllaceae > Termitomyces > Termitomyces sp. T69sscA. The sequence continues at coordinate 3,674 of JAGGAQ010000241.1, read as the reverse complement.
GCTGCTTCTGCGCGTTTTTCCTGCGACACTCTATTCCTGACGAGCGCAGCACCAACATCTTTGACACATGTAGTTCTTCGTATGTAGTGCTGAAGTAATGAGTCCGCTGCACGAACAAGTAGCAGAAGAGTAAGATCTAGAGTATCTGAGATCCGAATTCCAGATTTCGGAGTCGAAGTCTGTGAAGTTAAGGACGGAGTGACTGTTACTAGAGAGGGAAACTTGTTGCGTAAATGGTAACGGCGTCTTCCTGCTTGTAAAAGGAGTATTCCAAACGAAGACGAAGCCATGTTGGCAATAAATGTTTTTTGGGAAGGTGAGAGGTTTGTGAAGAAATTCCTCTGTTGCGGTAATGTCTCAAGCTGTTCCGGCACGCTGTCATAGGCAGCCCAGAGTTGACGTAGAGTAAGCCCACCTCCTACCGACAGTGACATAGCAGATGCAAAGCCATCAAGGCCCATTTCTCTTTCCAGAGCTCGTATGAAAGCTTGGAAATTTGTTTTACGAGATCCGCCAGTCAAGAATGGGGTAATAAAGGGCAGGAGCGAAGGTCCTAAGGAGAAGGAAAGAGAGAGAGCGTATGTTCTGAGGGCTGCTCTGACTGGGTGACTGTGCAACCATGACTTGGAACTCATATTCCATCCAGTAACTATACTATAAGTAGCGACCTCGTCGGTTCTCGTTCAGAATCACATGCCCTAACTACAGTTACATAAGCAATTCTAGGGATATCACGTTCTGCGTGATGAAAGTTTTATGAGATGAATTGAATTTTTTTACGAATTTAGGACGCTTTTTGACGGGTCAGCAAGGTGGACGAAGTAAGAGTATGGATGAAGGTTGTTGACCAGAAAGTATTTCGATGCTGCTGTATGTACTATTCTCAACCTGCGATCCGCCAGCCCGAATGCATATTACGCACCCACAGTCGGTTAACTTGTGTTCGAATACGGACCTTCGTACCATGAGACAACTGGAAGGAATTCCGCTCCCTCATAAGGGGGTTACATCTCACTGGCGACACGCAGAACAAACACGCAGAACAAACACGAATGCACATGGACAGATCGTTTGATGAAAACTAATTCCTATTGACATAACTTCAAAAGTACATGCTACTCGCCGAAAACCTACTTCCTGTGGTTTCCTCCAGTACGTGAAGAAGTCCTGCTTCTCGAAGCATATCTACGAAGGTGGCACGAGATTCTGGGTATATGAAGGAGTGCAACAGCCTGTCACCCTGTACACAAGGTCAGTCAAGTAGAGTTTCTAATGCCTCGCAACATACATGTAAACGCAGGATTTGGATGATATACTCTTCTGCTCGAGTTGCCGATTTTTTCACAGTGGATACATCAGCTGCATCAGATGTTATGCCGCCTGCAAGTTCGACGTTCGTAAGTTTACCTTGTTTCATCTCATCCAACCACTTTTTCCACAATTCGAGCTTTCGACCATCTCGACCCAGATCTTTCATGAGTGAACAGCACTTCTGCCAGTTTTCTTCAGCATTTTCCGTCAGACAGTCCAGATTAACGTCCAAAGTTTGCTACCGCACATCATGTTGAAGAATTTTCGTGAGATGATAGAACGAAGATGCCACTGACTTATCATACCACATGGTCCTTGTTGAAACGCTGGGTGTCTTCAGATTCGTGCTGACGTGATATCTGAAGTCCCGCCGGTCTCATCATGAGCCTAATCCATCGTCGTCTACGCACCCAACCACCAGCACTCAATGAACTGACTTCTGCGCTCCATTTATGAGCGCGGAACATCCAATTGTATTCAAAGCCATCGTGCTGGACTTCTCCAGTGTCGGAACGCATATCAATCATCCAACACTTGGATACCCATCTCCAAGTACCGTCTGGTAAGGGATAGTCTTCCAATGAAATGCTCGCTTGTTTTGATGAATGAGAAGCATCAGGTATAGTGAAGGGGGGAGGATCACAAGGAAGCAAGCTACGTTGTGAGTAGTAAGGAATAGAAAACAAGGTTATACTGATGCATTGTCAACTACAGTGATATTCCAAGCAAATTCCACTCACCCCCTTTGATTTTCGTATACTACGGCCCATTTATACTTGTCAGTAGATGAGCCGGGGGTTCCCAGAGGGGAAGAGTCGAGAGATATTAAACTAGACGTTGAACCTTGAACAAGCTCAGTGGCGTGTTGCGGAGGATGGGTTGACTGAGACCAAGGCCTCAGGATAGGAAGAAAGATATCACAACGGGTTTTGGCAGTCCTTGGGCGCTTGCGGGCAGCGGCAGCGGCAGCATCGTCAGTCCTGGAGGCAAAGGGAGGTGGTAAGGGATCTGAGAACATCACTTAGGGTACTTAGGGGTCTTGTTCGGGAACCAAGATGAATAGTATTACAAAATCAGAATATGATGTAAATTTCTAAATAAGTATGGAAAGCAAGCCAGCTTGTTTTCGGGCATATACTCTGATGCACTACTGACACCAGAACCTGTTTTTGCCAGAAAAAGTAGCAAAGAAATGTGTCATGCCATTTTTTGTGTACATATTTCTGATGGAAAAAGGCTTGAGACAGTGAAAAATGCCTTTTTCTCAAGCAAAAAGTTGTGAAAGAAATGGTATGATGCATTTCTTTGTTGCTTTTTTCAGTGGAAACAGATTCTGGTGCCAGCAGTGATGGCAGCCACGGCATTGTATGGCATCATTCTGATACTTTCTGCAGACCCCATGCACTGCAATTTTTGCATCTCTATATTTTTGTTTGACTGCTGCTAGTCTATCAGTATGACCTTGAGTAACACAGCTCCTTTCTAAGCCAACATTCTGTGACTTGCTCAAACTAACACACAAAGTAATACAAGCTCTGTTGTATCTACTAATTTATTTTCTTGACTGAACATGACTCAGTAAACAATGCTAGATCTTTTTTGGTTCACTTGGGCTCAATGATAAGCATATTGCTAACTATGGTGTGGATCATTCTGATAGAAGTATGTATAGTCTGAGATAATATCTCTTTATTTTTATAATAATTGGGGCTAATAAGCTTTTAGTATAAGAATAGTCAAATGGTGTTATAAACAGTGAACCTTTCTAGCACATGTCAGCAGCAATATTCTCAAGAAGAGTTAGAAATGATGATTTAGAGATACAGAAATCATACTCTGTGAGTAGTGCAGAAACTATTAGAAAGCAGTTGCTATTGAGGGCAACATCTAAATCTCTTGGTATGTTTAACAATTAGCATTGATTTCTCTTATCTTACTTTGTCAACATATATCCCAGACTAAACTTCACAGCCCACTACACATTGAACTTTCAATCTGTTGGTGGATCAACACTCTCAGAGGTTTTGCAGAGATTTCCAGGGAAATAAAAGATTCTACTGAGTGCAGACTCTATCCAGTCCAATAATGGGAAGGCCAATGGCCTAGCATTCTATCTATATCTGTCAGGTTCTGCTGACCACGGTGATAAGACCCAGGTTGTGTCAAGAGGCGTACTAACAATTTTCCTGGCACAACTGCATGGACTAGTGGTTAGCGCCCCTATGGATTACTGGCCACTGCCTTCAAGAGCTGAGGTTCGAACCCTGGGGCCCACCTTTGGCATACTTTTTACCAGTTTTGTCGGCGTTGCCGTCGTTCCCTAGTGACTGGCATCATTCCACTATATTGACATTTGGACGGTT
>JAGGAQ010000240.1:0-27566 GCA_017657225.1 Termitomyces sp. T69sscA | reverse complement strand
GGGGAGTTGGCCGGGTAGCGGTCCGGGCCCGGGGCGGCTATGGGGGTGGTATTGGGAGCGCTGGAGTCCCGGGGGTCGGTAGCGGGTCGTGACACTTTTCTCTTGTCTGTAAAAAACAAACTGGACTCTAAACTCAAAAGCAACCAAAGGCACTCATGCCACCAATCAATACATTTTGAATTTCCCCAGCAGAGTCTTATTTCAGCTTGCAAAAATTGTTTATTGAGTCTCAATGGTTCTGAGACAACAGCTCTGTACACACCCAAAGGTTTTATTGGCTTTATAAGTCAAGAATGTGGTCAACTTTGTAATGAGGGGATGTTTTTGAGGAAGCAGGTGAGCCAGGGATTGTATTCTTTGTTGATGTAGAAGGGCAAGACCCTTGTGGTGGAGTGGGGGGTGTTGTTGTAGGTGAACTGTAAGGGCAAGACTTGATGTCTGCAGAACCTCTTCTACAGAGCTGTTAGGTTCCACTGACCACAGGGGCTCAGATCACTGAGTGAGTTCTTACTAGGCAGACACCATGTGCTACATGCACAACAAGAACCTAAGACAAGCTCTGAGCATGAGAGACTAAGGCATAGAACAAGAGAGGCAATGAGACTGGCTGCAAGGAGCGCTGGTCATGTCTGGGAGTGGTGCACATGAGATACATGCTCAGTCACACAGCTGACAGAGGGTGATCCAAAGTATATTAGAATATGTACAGTCAAAACAACAGCAATCACCTAGCAGAGAGAAACAAAGAGAACAAGTCTAGCGATTTTCTATGCCAGGTGTGACACTTCTGAGGCCCAGGAAGCATGAAAAAGGACTGTACAGCACAACTCAAGCCACAATTGAACCAAGGATCTAAAAGAGGAAAGATCTCCAAAAATAATCAGAAATTTCCTTTAGCACAAGTCCTCCAGTGGTCACATGATCAAAATTGTTGACACATGAATTGCATGCTGCCACATGCATGTGACAATGAAAATATCAAAATTCAAGTAATGATTGATAACATCTAAGAAATGCCTGAAGCAAGGAAGGTTGAGAGACAAGAATAAAACTGTGTTGAGCCAGCCTATGTTCAGTGAGTTTCAGGAGGGCAAAAGAAAGGGGGATACAAGATAAAAGAAGTGTTTACAGAAGTGGTTCCCTGACAAAAAGAAGGTTGATTGAGTTCAGCACCAGGGCTGAGAGTGAGTCCTGATGACTGGTGAGAGGTGGTGGGTTGCTGAGGACAAATAGTTGGAGCAAGCAAGTCCTGAGGTTGTTAGTGAAGAGTGTGGAGCTTAGCCAAGCTGAGCCAATGAAGAAACAAGACAAGGAGATAAAGGAAGAGTTGATGAGAGCAGTTGGTGTAAGGGCAACCTCCAGGAGTTGAGGGGCACGATGGCTCAGCTGGCACCATCATGCTCCTGAGGGGGTCAATTGGCTTCTAAGTGATCATGAGTTCAATCCCTGGTTGCGCCCACCTGGACACACCTTAGACACTACATGGGTAATTTCAATGCTACCAGGAAGCCACTGCTCCCACATGTTGACTAAGGAGGCTTTGTTGGTCAGGCCATTTGTGAGCAACCAATCAGCACGTGACTTGATGAAGCAATGTGACCACTGCACTCCTGTCCAATCAGAAAAAGAGAAGGGTTACCCAATAGGACGGAATTGGGAGAGTATGAAACTAAGGATTATACCAAATTTGGAAGAGCTTCAGCACAAAAAACCCTTGATGGAATACCAAATACGGAAGTTGGAAAGGAACAACCCAGGAACCAAGCATGTCCCAGTGTGGGTGGGTGGGAAAAATAGGTGTCAATAGTTTGATCAGGCTGCCAAAGTAGTGTGTGGTCCATCGAATGTAATGGCACGGCTGTTTAGGTTGGGGTTTGATAATGGTTTGATCAGCTGCTTAGGGCTTAACCAGCCTGCACCAGGTCTGTCACCAGATCACCCATGCTGTCACATACCGTTGCAGGTTTCAAATCTCGGGATCAATCTCCAAAGAATATCATCCAGGTGCAGGGGGGGTTTGTCATGAGACCCTTACCAGGTATCTGGCTTAGAGGAAGCCATGGCTGTGGCGATTGGGTAATGCCTACACCAACCGGGCACTGGCAAGCACTGCCAAGAGTAGCAGAGTTTAGAAATTGGGACAGCACAATAGCAGCAGATGGGCAGGGAACTTAATGTGTGGGAAGTAGTATGAACCCAGGTTAAGGTCAAATTGTAGTAAAAGTGGCTATGAGGCGTAACCGGCATGCCTGAAAAAGCATCGGGCCAGAGTACCTACTGGAAGTGTCTGTAATTATCACACCCTTACCATACTGTAGGACCTAGAACAGAATAGCTCAAGATGTATATTGACTAAAAATAGGCCTGGAAGAAAATAAAAACTGATCAATCAAACCTCCAGAGGGAAATTTGAAGAGAACAAGTCTAAGGGTTCCCTGCTGCTTGATGCAGCGCATCAGTGGGTGGCAGAGGTGTGGAAACAATTGTACAGGTGACCAGAGCTAACCTTAACCTTGGATAATGTTTGAACAGGGAGTGTGGGAAGTTCTGGGGCTTTTCTAGAAAGGAAACAACCTCTGGAGATCTCCAGAGGTTTAGAGTGAGCCCTGGGGGTCTCAGGGAGTGGCATAGGAGGTGGTTGTGATATACCAAAAATGGAAGTCAAATGGAAGTCCTCTGACAGTTGGACCCGAGTCAAGGGAAATGAGGAGTTGAGAGAGATAGAGACTGGAAGAGTAGAGACAAGAAATACAAGACAAGACAGAACTGAGATAGGGTCAAAAATAAGAAACAAGACATAAGATATGAAAGAGACAAGACTAAAACACAAAATATAAATAATAGTAACAAACAAACAATATCAAGACCAAAATACCAGCTACCACTCTACAACTTAAATACGATAGATGGTAAGTAGGCCCCAGGGCACAGGTCTAGGCCTCAATGATGAGTTGCAGCACTAGGGCTCATGATGAAGCCTAAAGATTGTGCAAGGCAGCAGTAGTTGTCAATGTAGGTCATGCAGTGCAAAGGAAGCTCCCAAAGGAAAGACCTTGCTTTGGGAGCACAGGAGGCATGGAATGTTGATGAGGCAAGGAGGCAAGCAGGAATGGGGTGTGGCATGTGGAGGTCAGACTGGAGGTGATGCATGGCTGTGATGCATGATGAGCATCTTGGTAGAAGCTGGGGGAGGCCTTGGTACAGGCCAGGAGAGTACCAGGGGCTGCCAGAGCAGGTACTAATGTGGCAGCTGCAGTTGAGAAAGCGCCAGAGATAGCTAGAATCAGCACTGATGTGGCAGCTGTGGATGGTGATGGCCAGAGGTGCTAAGGGTGGCAGTAGCTGATGGCAGTGATAACCAATGATAGCCAGAGGTTGCTGAGAGTAGTGGTGATGGTGGCCAAGGGGTCAGTCATGTAGCAGTACAGGCCCAGAACGTTGTAGAAGCTAGTTTGGAGAGGTGAGAGTCCCAGAGCCAGGGCTGAGTATTGGAGGTTGGTGGCAAGTTGAGACAGTCCTCTCTACTGACATGGGCTCCTCATCTACTGCCTCTAAAACTTGCTTACAGCCTTAGCACTTGTTCATCACTCCCCAATGCACTCCCAGCACTTGTCCCTTGTACACACCAACTCTGGACATAATCAGCATTCCTCACCCCTGATCTTGTCATGCTTCCAGCTTTGTTTCTTGGTTTCCTAAGCTCTGCATTTATCTACAGTACATGCTGTGTGCATAATACATTGTGTCTGCCTAATAAAGACTTGCCCAGTGATCTGAGCCTCCATGATCAGTGGAACCTGACAATAAAGAATAAAAGAGTCCTGATAGTATGTCAAGTTCCACTGACTACAGGGGCTCAGCTTACTGGGCAAATCCTGAATAGATGAACACAATGTATTACATGCATGTCAAGTACCTAAAACAATCTCAGGGCATAGGAAACCAGGTGACAGGACCAAGGAAACAACAAAGGGTGTGCAAAGAGGCAAGGCATAAGCACTAGGGCTTAAGAATAAGTATCAGAGGTGGCAAGTTGCCAAGGACAAGTAGCAGAAATAAACAAGTCTCAGGGTTGTTAGCAGAGGCTGCAGGGATTAGCCAAGCCAAGACATGGAAAGAGTCAAGGTAAGAAAAAAAGGAAGAGTTGAATGAAACAATCAGAACTGAGTTGAGAGAGAGGAAAGCTGGAGAGAGACTTGCAGAAATGCATGAGAGATGAGTGCTGGAGATGTGCAAGGAGGCAATGCATAAGCATCAGGCCTGGGAATGGGCCCCAAGGGGGTTGACAAGGGTGGTGAGTTGCTGGAGACAGAGAGCAAAAGTAGCTGAGTCCCAGAGTTGTTGGTAGAGGGTGTGAGAGTTAGCTGAGCTGAGACAAGGAAGAGTCAAAGCAAGAAAACAAAGAAAGAGTTGAATGGAGAAGTTGGAACTGAGTCAAGAGAGAGGAAAGCTTGAAAGAGACTTAGAGAAGAAGCAAGAGAAGAGAGCTGAGAAAAGAAATCAGATTGAAATGAGAGATACCAGGCAAATAGAGAAGAGGAAAAATGAGGCAATACAAGACAAAGTACAAAGCAAAGATAAAGACAACCAAAACAAGACAAAATAGAAGAAAACCATAACAAAATGTAGGAAACTAGAGACAAATGTGGGCAATATTAAGACTATCATATCAAGTGCTACTCTACAACTTTTATACTCATGGTAGGTAAGCTCCAGGCTACAGGTCTTAGCCCTAGTAACAAGTCATGGTGCTGGGACTCTGAGGATGGTCCAAGGATTGTGTAAGGCTGGTGTGGATGTCAGTTGTAATTGTGATTGTGCAGCACAAAGGAGGCTCCTAAAAGGAAACAGTGTTGCTTTGGAAGCATGAGCAAAGAGGGTTTGTGGAAGGGCAGCAAGACAACAAGTTACATGGAAGCAGGCAGTGGGCCAAGAAATGATGCAAGTAATAATAAGTGATGTGTGGGTTGTGATGCATGATGAGAGATTGGTGATGATTGAGAGAGGCATTGGTGTGGGTTAGGAAAAGCACTGTAGATTGCCAGGGCAGGGTGGTGATGGCCAAGGGAGGTGCTTGTCAGGGAACTTCCATTCAACTTCTATTTGGCACATCATGATACCTCCTACACCACTTACCAGGACCCCTGGGGCTCGCTCTAGACCTCCAAGACTCACTCTAGACCTCTGAAGATCTCTGGAGGTCATTCCCTTCTTAGAAAAGCCCCAGAACTTCCTGCACTCCCTGTTCAAACATTATCCAAGGTTAAGGTTAGCTCCAGTCACCTGTACAGTTGTTCCCATGCCTGCTGATGCATTGCACCAAGCAGCAAGGAATCCTTAGACTTGTTCTCTTCAGATTTCCCTCTGCTAGGTGATTAGTTACTATTGTTCTCTTCAGATTTCCCTCTGCTAGGTGATTAGTTACTATTGTATCATTAATCATCATGCCTAATATAACTTTGAATTTCCCCCTGCTAGTTGTGTGATTGAGCCGCAACTCCTGGAGGTCACTCTTACAGTGCTAAGGGTGGCTGTGATGGCCAAGGGTGTAGTGGGCCAATGGCACATATACCCAGGCTGAGTGGGGGCTGCTTGAGAGGAGAAACCCTAAGGCTGGAGTTTGGGACTGGAAATAGGTGGGGGTTTGTGACAGTGTTTGTTGTAATTGTGTTGCACAAAGGAGGCTCTCAAAGGAAGAGGGGCCTTGCTTTGGGAGCACAAGAGGAGGAGATTCATAGAAGGGTGGTAGGACAACAAAGTGCAGTTGATGCAGAGTGTAATGGAATGATGCACAGCTGTGATGGAGTGATGGATGGGCTATGGGCAGAGGAATGATGGGTGAAATGATGGGTGATGCATGGGGTTGTGATGTGTGATGGGGGCCAGTGATGGTCAGGAGAAGTATCAGTGGAGGGCCATGGAAGTGCAAGGCCTTGCCAGGGTGGACACTGATGTGCTGGTGGTGGGTGATGATGGCTGAGGGAGTTGTCAGGGGTGGCAGTCACGGCCATGGGTGTAGCAAGCTGGTTGGTGCATGCCCCAGAGCTGAGTGGAGGGCAGTTAGAAGGTGAATTCTCAGAGCTGGGGCTCAAGACCAGAGGTAGGTGGGCAGGTCATGATACAGATGGACAAAATGCCTCTCTGGTCTTGACAATCCACTTGCATGGTCCTCAAGCCTGGAAGAGACATCTACCATGCTGATATGTTGTAGCATCTGCTTTGTCCACCAACTAAACTTGCTACACCTGGAGATTGAGACAACTGATACACAACAAACCTGCCATGTTGTTGCCTTCCAGGACAGCAGTGCCATGGGGCTCTGCCAAGATGGAGAGTTTGTGAAGTGGCAGAACCTGACCACACAACCCCATTCTGGTGTTCAACATTGATGGAATTGCCAAATTAGGCCAGTCATATCAAGTCCATAGTTAACTTGGTGCTCCACTACCAATTCCATGCTGAATGGGCTGTCTTTGCAGTCACATGTCTAGGCAAGCAAGACATAACTGGAAGTTACCTTCCAACAAGACTTGTTCATGGTCCATTTCTGGACCTCCATAACAATATGCCCAAATGGTAGCACATATTTATTGCCCAGTGGAGATCCAGATGCTAGTATGGCATGTGTATTGATATGAACATGCTAGCTAATTGTGTTTGACCTCATCTAGTATATCATCTTGCTGCTTGTCAAATGTGTATTCTACATCTGTCTCTAAGTTAATTCTGAATGATTATGACCCCTGTGATCATGAATCCAGAAGGAAATACCTAAAGACTGGAAACCATTAACCTCTTGATTTACATGATAACCTCTACTCTACGCAATGACCTCTGACCTCGAGTGAACTTGGGGACAAACTTCAACTGCTCCTGATCCAATCATCATCCTGGTATCAGAATGTGGCACTGATCTCAAAGGCCCATTGTTGTCAACACAGCAATAGGGCCTAAGGTTCCATCAAGAAGCAACTACCGTCCTGCCAGCAGTGACCAGAATAGGTCTCTTTTTATCGCATCTTGTCAGTCACATGTTTCACCTGAGTCTAACCCGTTATCTTGTGTTGTCATAGATTGGTTCACGGGTCCGGGTCCATCCATTCTTTATGGCCATACTCGTAGCACGGTGCGGTGCAGAACCATATGAAAGAGCGCTCACTTCTTTCAACTAATATCACCAACCAATAACATAACCCCATCCTCCCTTTCTGAGCACTCCGTTACACAAATGCACTTGAGAACGATTGTGACTTGTAATACTTTGGACAGCAGTTGACATATCTGTATCACTGGAAATGTCGTGATCGTTGGCTGTTATATTCATACAATAGTATTGTAGCAATCAATGAGACTTGGATGGTACCTGGTATTGAGGCACGAGACGAAGTCGTTATCATCTTCGTAGAAGCAACAGGGCTTCAGCCTGGGTGACGAGCAAACATTGATAGTATAACTTGTGCGAAAGGAAAGGACAATTTTTTGGGGAAGTGGTTTGAGCAATCAAATCGTTAACAGATGTTTTCAGCGCCTTCCTCTTCATACCAACGGTCAATTGATCAACCTTTCACATGGATGCTGATGCATTCTTGACACTGCTTGAGAGAATACCATTCCGGTTCCAATGGCGATGTATGTCGAGATGCTGTCGAAGATGACGATGTTAACTCCATATCATACTTATGTATGTTTTGCTCACTTTTCTTATGACCTCTATATGTTGTCATTTATGGCATGTTACTTAGAGTCAAAGTCTAGTTGGTACTTGGAATATAGTTCGTTCTGTGTACAATGCGTCAGACGCTTCTCAGCGTCTAGAGTGGATGCGCTGTCATGTCCACTATTCGAGTGCAAAAAACTGCACAGGCCCGAAGACAAGGCTGTCATGAGTAGGCAAGCAGCTGTTTCCCTCCTACACAACGCAATGCCACAAATCACTCTTCTTTTGATTGTCTCCATCAAATACCTGACCTTTCCATTCCCTCTAACATATTTGAGGCAATGCTCAGAAATGAAATATATTAGGGTTCCTAAACTGGCTAGCAGAATATACATTACAAAGGGGTATAAAGGTATTTGATGTTGTGTCAATTATAACACAGTGTAGCAGAGGTATATATCACAATCGTAACATAGGAACATATCTTACTGTGCACATGGAATAAATATACGCATGTAATGGGGTGTGAATGTCAAGATCCAAACCTAGAGTTTGTGCAGGACTTTCGGGATGGGTGTAGAGCCATGGGAACAAAGCACATAGTGTTGCAAATAGCTCCTCACGTCGTTCATAGTTATGCGACGGTTTGGCTCTCGTTCCAAACAAAGTAGTATCAACTTCCAGATGGGATCGGCAATTGCATCAACCTGAGGGCGCTGTGGCAACTCTCCTTGAACGAGGTGACGAACAACTACTAGGTTACGCTTAAAATGCACCCACGGAATCTCTCCGCTCAACACCTTGGTTACCCTTGGTCAAATCACTGCACACGATGAGATTGGCGATACCTTACTTCAAGCATAGTCATCCCAAAGCTCCATACATCTGCTTCAGGCGTTGAAGTATCATATGAGACATCGTGGTCCTGTTCGTCGTATTCATTGGGAGGATTGATGACCTCAGGTGCCAACCATCGTAGATAGTCGCGATCGTGTTGGCCCTCTGATACTCCAAAAGCCCGAGGCAGGTGCTCTAAGCCAATATCGACCAACTTCGGCTCCCCGTGCTCGTCTATGTGAATATTTCCCTGCAAATTTGTCAGCATTTCACGAAGACCGGATTAACACCGAGTCACTTACACCACGTATAGCTCCGTGTATAACAGGTGGACTCAGGCTATGCATATACGCTAATGCATCCGCCACTTTCAAAAGCTGACGATGCGGGCAAATATGCTCATTATAGCGAAGGACCCGAGAAACTGTGGGTACTTACGAGTATCAGGGTATTAGTTTTCGATGTATGACGAATATACTGGTTAATGTCCATTCCATATAGGGGTATGACCAGCGACGGCACTTTTCCCCAACCGGGTGACTCGGCAAGTCCGTAGAATGGAGAAATGTTCTTGTGACCGGAGGCGGCGCGATCCCAATCACGGAGCTTACCCCTAAGACCCTATGCAAAAATTAATATATCACGTACGCAGCAGACGACTCATGTCTTCGGCCTGGAGAAGGTCACTTACTGCGTGAAAGGCCTCTTGAAGCTGTTCGTCGAAAATACTGCTAAACCAGAATCTGACCCGTAATGGAACGCCATTCATTTTTCCGTGGTAGTCTGAACAATGAGCATTCCCAGTATACGCAATATCTGGGATCTCGAGCTTTTCGACCCCTTCAAAAGCATAGTCGGTACTGTATCTCCTGAAAGGTGCTCTCCAGGCCTGGAGTTCTGCTGAATCGAAGGCTTTGTCCTCGGCGTCATTCCATGCTGCCATGTTGCGAATGAGCGGATAGTTCGTGGTAGATATGAAGAGAGTGAATAAGAAGAAAAAATGAAACACAGATACCTTATTAACTACTCAAGTTTTGTTTGTAATAGTGACACTGCAAAGCGCTCAGCATGTCACAGTAAAAATAATAAAAGTTAGTCGAACAGTGAAATGACAGTGTAACAGTGTTATGGAAACTCAAATATCCCGAAAGCCTTGAGCTACATAGCATACACCGGCACTGCTTGGTGGCACAGCGTGAGAGGGCAGTGAGGGATGATCCGGCATGATTCGATGTCCGACGCGACTGAGTCAAGCAAAGTGTTGTTCCTGCATAATAGTGTCACTCGAGTCAGACATCGGCCAACGGCGTCTTTGAGCATCCTTTGCTTCCTTTGTGGACGATCGGTCTCAGTCTCAGCAAGGAATCCATCGCTATCCTTCTGCCAAGATTGTTGCCAAATCGGTCGAACTTGAGTCGACGTGGACGGAAAACTGCCTGAGGTCGAGAGAAAATGCGGGGTCACATTGAGCCAGCAGGGAAGGGTTGTCTGTAGTGGTTGAGAGTGCTGAAAAGAATCTGTTGAGGATTCAGTTCCGCAGTTCGTCGAGGAGCGTGAGCTGGTTCGGATCGTGGCAAGTCAATCAAATGCTGACGTAATAACTCTGCCTACTCACGGTCGACGAAAAATGGGAACTTCAGAGCTGTCTCCGTATGTACTCGAGGTCTCGTATGATTTGTAAACCCAGTGTCTATCACACTCTATTCAGTGTCTTGCTTGCGGTCGGCACCCAGCGACTGTCTTGATTTGGGATCACGGTGATGCTGAAATCGGTGTTTGAAAAGAGGAAGCTCGCCGCACGAACCGATTACTATATCACTCTATGAGCGCTATTTGACTGCACTCTTGTTACTTTTTCTGACTTGACCGTCTCTTGAACTTGACGTCGAACACTGAAAGCTACATCGACGTGTTGCGTGCGTCAACTTCGATCGTACACGCATCTCTGACGGCTTGGCCTGGTTTCGATATCGCAAGACCTGCTTCATTCTTTCGAGATGTGGGATCTCCATAGTGGCTACCGCAAGGAAGATCCTTTGGGTCCGCCTCCTCCAATTCAAATGCCAAGTCCAGGGTATATTTTACTTCTTGTGTCAGGAGTTTGACTGACTTCTTCTCATTATGATAGCTTTTCGATGCCCGGGCCGTGAGTCTGAAAAAAGATATTTTAACCCTTCTTCTAACGATTTCTCGTGGCCACAGCCAGCTGGGAGAGCCTGGTCCTATGATTGGAGGTTTCGCACCTTCTTCATACTCACCCACCATGCCTGGTTTTGCACCACCGACTTACATGTAGGTTGTTCTTTCAATTGACGTTTTGCATTGACCTTCAGCTTGGCGCCGCTTCAGCCTGCCACAGTAACGGAGATTTGCAAAGATCCATGTACAAGTATACTGACGCTTGTTTCTCATCCAGATTCGAAAGGACCGTATACTACGGTCATAGTCCTCCTTCGCTGCAACCATTCCCTATGTCCCCGTCCTGCGCGCCTGTCTATGCCAATCCACCGTTCCAGGCCGACGACTATCAGCGGACGCGGGCGCGCTCGTACTCTCACTCCCGTACTCACCACTCCCACTCGCATTCTCACTCTCATTCGCATGTCCCTTCGCATGTTCCTCCACCCCAACCCGTCCCGATGGCTCACAGTGCTAAACCTCACAAGAATTCGAAACCTCCGACACCTTCCAAGTACTCGCCGGACAAACCCCTCCCTCTACCTCCGAAAACTCTACCTCCGAAAACGCCAAGTCAAGTGCATCACAGCCAATCACTTGGTGCAATCCCCCATTTCCAGTACTCCAAGTGTACCGGCCGTAAAAAGGCGCTGTGTGTAAGTCGCCTTCTTGAAATCTTCCTCCTTATCAGCATCGCATATGATGATTCGTTTCACCCCATATAGATTGGGATTAACTATCTGGGACAGCAGAATGAGCTTCGCGGATGCATCAACGATGCAAGACATGTTCGTGATTTCTTGATTAGTAAGAGAACTTGGACATTTCAGTGATTGCAATTGTTTCCAACTCACATGTTTCAGAGAATTGGGGATACAAATCGGGGGACATTGTCTTCCTATCAGATGGTGCAATCAATCCCCGTCAGATACCGACACGACAGAATATCTTAGACGCGATGCGATGGCTCGTGCGCGGAGCTCAACCCCATGACTCCCTTTTTTTCCATTGTAAGATCCGCGCTACTCACTATCCGGTCCGTTCATTCTTACCATCATTATAGATTCTGGTCACGGAGGGCAAACAAAGGATCTTAATGGAGATGAGCTTGACGGACATGATGAAGGTATTTGCTCGCACCTGATGAAACCATACGGCTCGTTTTGCTAAAGGAAGTTGGAAGTCATCTATCCCGTGGACTTCAAGAAAGCTGGACACATTATTGATGATGTTCGTGTCCTGAATAACCCAATTTTGTGCACTCGGCTGACCCCTTGTATCCCAATTAGGAGATGAATGATATCATGGTGGGTTTCAAAAGGCGCTTGTAGGAGAGCAATAACTGAGTCGAGCCGATCAGGTGAAGCCTCTGCCAAGCGGATGCCGACTTACCGTGAGTGTCTGAGTGACTCTTCGATTGCATATTTAGAGCTGTCATCCTGATATCAGGCACTCTTTGACGTGAGTGAACTACACCGGTCCTGGGATTTCGGCGAACTTTGATCATGGCTGTTAGTGTTGCCATTCGGGGACTGTACTAGGTAAGTTTCCGTCTTTGTCGTAGTTGGCGCTGATGGCAGGTGCCATAGATCTTCCGTACATCGTGAGTGGCGCTTTGATTGAATTAATATTGGAGAGCTGAATGTATTATAATTAGTATTCTTCGCATGGCCGATTGAAGGGAAGCCACGTTACTGATCGCACGAGGAGACAGCTGACAACCCCCGCAGATGTGGTACGTACACATGCATGTGTCTCACGAGTAACCTATTAATGAAGTTGCACTTCCATCAGATCTCTTGGTCTGGATGCCAGGATGGTCAAACAAGTGCAGATACATTCGCTGGAGGTGTGGCCGTCGGAGCAATGAGTTATGTAAGTGATCACGAGTATACCTGGTGACATACTCGTTCACGTGTCCAATCATCTGTAGGCCTTTATAACGTCTTTAAGTATGCTAACTGTTTGACAACACTAAGTTTGTAACTGACGTTTTTACCAAAGCAAAAAACCCCAAGCAGTCGTACCAAGACCTGCTTAGATCAGTGAGGTAAGATAGCCTTTTGAGTTGACTAGTCGGATTTCAGTCCTTACCTTTCCACCTATAGACTGATTCTGCATCCAAGGTTCAGTCAGAAGCCACAGCTAGGAAGTTCCCACCATATCGTATGATTCCCCTCCTGGAGGTGATATTCCTTACTCTCATGCTGTTTCCAGGATACTTCTCTCCAATTCGTGCTATGAACTTGATCTAGAAGACTTCTGTATGATGTAACGCTGGACAGTGTAATTGTTTTCTCCTCTCGTCACGCCTTTCTTCTTTAATGAATTGTTATTGTTATATCCATGCCTTACGTAGATATTATTAGACTTCATGTAATCAGGCAGACAAGGCGTGGTGCTTTGAAGCATATTGTTGCGAAGCAACAGCATCAAGAACAGTTGTCTACCAAATCCAATTATGCGATGTTGGATAAGCGAGGAGCCTCCATCAATGTATGTAAAGAAGAGATTGAATGCGAAGTCCTTAAATGATACCAAACCGCGGGTATTTACTACAAAATTCACGTTGTCCACCAACAATTCCCGCTCAAATCAGCCCCTTGTCCCTACAATGATTCACGCATTTTCGAGTCATGGTTGAGACTCTCAAACTTCTTGGTCCCAATATAGGAGCAATTCAAATCTATAACATCCCAATCAAATCAATATCGATTTCTCCCCCAAAATATGTCAGGGCCGGTAAACTTGGAGCATATATGAAAAGCTAGATCAGGTGAGCTAAAGGCATAGCTAGCGGGACAGAGTTATCAGACCCTTTAGACCTAGGCTTACTGAATTGGAGGGGGACTTGGTTTACGTCTGTTCAGTAAGCGCCACACGCAAACCTCTCGAGGAACATCGGTCTTGACTTTACGACCTTCAAAATTCCACAACTTCGGAACGCACGAGGGTACGGCTGACTGAGTATGCGAGTACTAGACATTCCTCTTCATCACATAGGTACCTTGATAACCTCTAAATCGCAGTTTTAGCAACTTTTTGGATGTTTACTGTACTTTAATTCCTAGGGATCATTAATACGATGTAAGTCTGTGTCAATAGATAACTTTGATAGAGGTGGAACATAATTCATAATCCCAAGGTCGTTCAACCTTGGTATTGATTGGGATATCAACCGTGAGGATGGTACAAACCTCAAATAGCAGCCTCAATTTCTCTCTTTTGTTTTTGGCTGTCGTAGGATTCCAATTGGTCGAGGTCAACCATAGCAACCCCCCCGCGATGATAATAGCCTGAGGAATTTGACGAGGAAGTTGCCGCGGTAGTATCGTCACTTCGTTCTGTAGACGATGCCCCACTATGTTGAGATATCACATTTGTGACACCGTAGGTGCGCTCTGGCCACCATCATTTCCTATCACATTTTCCTTTGTGCCACATCCCATTGTCATGAAATATATATATATTACGAGATAGAATGCACCCTCGGTCATTTATACTACGGACTGAGGGTGAGTTTAAACAGATACTTATTTTACGATATATCGCTAACTGTACCCTAGACTATAGACTGACTAGAGTCTGTAAATTATCTAGGTGTCTAGGATCGGATTTCAACACAGTATGAAACCTCATTGTCGTAGAATCAAGAGCCTTCAATATTTCACGTGTGTCCCACAGCTACTTATGCATTCTTACAAGGATGATGATGAATTTTGATACATTCCCTGATATGCTGTGGTAAAACATGTTGCGATGCATACTGGGACTGTAGCGCAAGGCACTGTAAGTGTGCCTGGTTTTATTTCATTATCGTATTACTATATCACAAAAGGAACAAGGACCTCGATCATACATATATATACCTACACTACATACCAGAACCCTCGGTCGTTCTACCAACAGACTGAGGGTCAGTTACATGTACACATTGTTTCCGAGCCATTACTCACTGTACCATAGATCAGACTAGTTTGGTCTGTATTATTCTAGGTCCTTACGGTTTGAGTTCATTGCCTGTTGAATTATCGCGTTGATGACATTGAAGGCGAATAATCCTGCTGGGGCCAACGGTGTCTTGTATATTGATGCAAATTTGTAGTTCGATAGTAACCTAGTTAATCTGAATGGAATTCTGATTTGAACTAAGTGTTATAAACTTTTAGATTCACTATTCACGGTGGCTTAAGTTTGACAAAGCACACTAATGAATGGTGAAGTTGTTTTTATTTTTATTGAGTTCAGGCTTGGCATGTCAAGTTTGTCTTTGAGTGCTCTCATGGTATGGTTTTTGGTTTTTTTAGTAAGTCCCTTTGCCTACAGTTTTTGGCATTTCTAGTTACCTACAGTTTTCAGTCTTTCCAGATTCAGGCTTTTTCAATTCTCATTGTTCTTTTCATCTGTCTCAAAGCAAGGCAGCCATATCACCTCCACACCTTCAGCAGGCTGCCCTTAGCCATGGGACAACCCTGGTAAGTGCTGCTTCTTTTCAATCAGCTCATTGCACCCTGACCAAAACTATTTCTTCTCCTCCCTAATTCCACACTGATCCAGCTCATTTTTGATTGTCACCTCTGCCCAATCACCATTACTGAGTTCCTTAGCAAATCCATCTTTTTTCTGCCACTTTATTGTAGCTAGGCAAGTTTTGTCTCCCAAGTCTTTATTTGTGGTCTAACCAGAAAAATTTCTTTTCTAGTTTTTGTAGAAAAAAATAATTTTTTTTTCTTCTCACTTCTTCAATTGTTCCCATAAGTGTTTCTTTTTAAACAAGAAAGCCAGCCTGTTTCCCAGTCATTTTGCCTGCTCCTGTCATGGCCCCCAAAGTTGTTCCCACTGCACCTTGCAAGATGCCTCCAAAGGCAGTTCAACCCCAAGTTGTCCTTATGACCTTGCCCCCTTGTCCTGCTCCCTCTCTGCCTGACCTCCATGGCATGTTGAAGTGAGCCATGAAGCTGGATGTGTATCAAGTAATTTTGGCTGTTCTCCAGTGTCTGATGTTTGTGCAGGCTATCATTGGTCTGGGCAATACAGCAAAGGCTTTTACTGGAACTCCTGCTGATTGTGCCCAAATTCAAGTAACCAGAAAGTGTTCTTTGCCTTTGCCAACACCATTGTTCAACTTGAGACCAGTTGGCAGGAGGCTCAATGCCAACAGAATCTTTAGGAGGTCATTCCCTTTGTGGTTCAAGGACCCTCTGGTAGTTCTATTAACCAAGCAGCTTCTGCCAAGTCTAATGCAATGATTGGGTGAGCACCAGTGACCATGAAGTATGATGAACAGCCAAATCTTTGCTGTATAGTTATTTGGTCACTCCACATTACATGGTAGAAGAACCAAAACATCTGGAAGCTTCAAATAATGCTTGTCTAACATTCCAGTGAGGCCTCTCTATCCTTCCATTTGCTAGAGAATTGTATGGTGAGATAGTAATACCTCTAATTCTGTTAAAGTAACCTTTGGGAGTTGTGGCTTAGTCACACAACTGGCAGAGGAGAATCCAAAGATATATTAGAAACAATCATTGACAATACAATGGTAACTCATCACTTAGCAGAGAAAAATCCAAGGAGAACAAGTTTAAGGATCCCCACTGCTTGGTGCAGTGCATCAGTGGGCAGTGGAGGCATGAGAACAAGTGCATAGATGAATGGAGCTAACCTTAACATTGGATAATGCTTGAACAGGAAGTGCAGGTCTCTCTAAAGAGAAATGACCTCCAGAAATATCCAGAGATCTCCAGAGGTCTAGAGCAAGCCCCAGTGGTTCTGGAGAGTGATGCAAGAAGCAGACTGAAGTGTAGGGGGGCCGAACACCTGGACATCACATTATCCCTGGCTAGTTAGGCAGGTCAGGCACCCTCCCCCCCCCCTACCATGGCTAATTAGCCTGGATGTTTGAATTATCCGCCACTGGCAATATTGATGGATATTTTGCCACTTTTTCCCTTTGTAGATATTAGTTTATCTCATCCATACCATCTATCTTGTCATCAATACCATCAACCATCTCATTGTCGTTCCGCCATTGCTCCCTGCCATCAATTCTTTGTCATCACCTTCTCCATCAGTTCTGCCATCGCTCCCTGCCATCAATCCTTTGTCATCACCTTCCCCACCATCAATTCCACACAAACATTCATTAAAACTACTACCCACTGCTCTATATGCCCATCAACCATCTTCCCACACCCTCCCCACCATCATAAACATTCATTGATATTCATCCCCGCCATCACTATTGCTTGTCTGCCATTGATTCAACTCAAACATCATTCTCTATGTTGATCTACAACTTCACGCTCTCTGGGACTTCTTACTGGGCTGGGCCGCTTCTATTACACTCTAGCTATGGGCAAGATTCAAGGGTCTATTCAACTCAAACATTGCTCCATGCGTGATTCTCACAGCTTTGCATGCCCTCCATTTCACATCCATGTCAAGTTATGCTCTGCTGCCATTCATTTACATTTCATTAGTTAGTTTATTTACTATTTCTCAACTTATGACATGTTAGAATAAAATTTAAACTATTCGTTAATTACAGCTTGTGTGAAAGAATAATAGTCTATTACAATGTGGTACATATGTAACTAAGATGAAGGTGGCACCGCTGTTGATGATGAGCTCTTCTTACGTGGGCCTCTCTTTTTCCCAGCATCTGATTATTGTTTGCGTTTTTTGACAGGTCTAGCAAGCGGTGTGCCTGAAGCAGATGAATTGATGATTTGAATGTTGTTGACGGTGGGTGTGCCTGAGGCAGATGAATGAATAAACTGAATGTTATTAATGGCCAATGTGGTATCGGTGATGGAAACAGGTGCTTGCTGCAATGTAGATGGTTGCTGTGATGCAGTGTCCTCAGAAGCTGTCTCAGGCTTGTCGACTGCCATGGGCTCGTCTGGATGTGGAGCAGTTGGGGCAGCACCGTTGGAAGCAGTAGCTGGAAGAAAATCGGATATTAGGATGAATGATTTGAACATAAAGAGATCACATACCTGATACCAAGTAGTCCTCACGCCACTTTGCCCACTCATTGTTCTCCATCTTCCAAAAAAATGTTGTACCTGATAACCACGCACCAAGGAGGACATCAACCTCAGGGCGCATCAGCTCACTGGGGGACATGAACCTCCCAATAGGCCACTTTTCGATGAGTACACCATAAGGTATGGTGTACTTCTCTTTGAAGCCGACGTATACCATGTGGACTTTGCCAAAGAGTGATTCTGTAATGATATGTCAGTCATTAGCTGTTGTCATGCCAAAATTTTCTTGAGTTGCTTACCAAGGGATGAATTGATGAGATTTTTGAGTTGCATCTTCAGTTCTGCAGTTGTTGACAATTGCTTATTCACCATCCCCACAAAGTACATAGTCATTGAAAAGAAAGGTTGAGAGCAAATGATATACTTGCCTTCAACACCAATGAGGCAATATGCCTCTAATGACGATGCAAGTCCTTGGAATGTTGTCTTGAATTGATAAAATGGGAAGAGTCGTGCACATGATCAGACATGTAGGTGACAAACAGATGTAGAAACCCATCTGCAGATGATTGGGAGGTGATGAGAAAAACCTCTGTGCCTGTCCGCGCATGCAGGGCTTTGATCTAATGGCTTGGTCAATGTCAGGTTCCGCTGACCATGGGGGCTCAGTCCACTGGGCGTATATCTTACATAGTGATCACTGTGTACACAGACGCAGAGCACCGGGAGGGCGCAAGGTGTAGGAGACCAAAGCGGGGTGGGGATGGTATGTGGGGGAGTGCTGGTAGTGCCGGCGGGTGGGGCGAGTGCTGGGGAGGGTGGAGGACGAGTGCCAGGGGTTGGCATGAGTTCCGGGAGTACAAGAGGATGGGACGAGTGAGCGCCGGTGAGCGAGCAAGTCCCAGGGATCAAGAGATAATGGGCGCAGGGACTTAGCAAGTCCCGGAGATGGAAACAGAGTCAGGGAAACTGAGCGGCCAAAAGGAGAAAGAGTTGGATAAGATAATGAGAGATGGAATAGATTAAGTTGAAGAGAGGAGCCGGGAACACAAGAACCAAGAGACTTAGAATAGAGAGGGAAAGGAGAGCAATTAGAATAGATTAGAGGACGAGGCGAGTAGAGACGAGATAGAGAGACGATATGAGACAAGTACAATGAGAAAAGAAGCAAGTTGAAATAATGAGACCAGGGCACGTGAGAAAACGAGACGGAGACAAGAACATGGCAAACAATATGA
Source organism: Termitomyces sp. T69sscA (assembly GCA_017657225.1). NCBI lineage: Eukaryota > Fungi > Basidiomycota > Agaricomycetes > Agaricales > Lyophyllaceae > Termitomyces > Termitomyces sp. T69sscA. The sequence continues at coordinate 8,664 of JAGGAQ010000240.1, read as the reverse complement.
GGCTATGGTAATATCAAGACTAGAATACTACTTACTACTCTACGACTTATATGCTATGCAGTATGTAGGGCCCAGGGCTCAGGCCCGGGTTTCAGTGGCGGGTCGTGGTGCTGGGGCTTGGAGTGAGACCCAGGGGCCACGTGGGGCGAGGTTGAGACATGTCACGTGGCATGGAGGTCTCGCACTGGAAACACAGAGACACGTGGTGGTGGTGTGGTGAGGAGGGAGCAGGAGCAGGGCGTGGCATGTGGAGGTCGGTGGCGGTGATGTGTGATTGTGATGCATGATGGGGGTCTCGGCGTGGGCCAGGGGTGACGGGTGGTGCTGGCGCTGATGCGGCGGCTATGGGCGGTGTGATAGCTGAGACTGGCGCTGATGTGGCAGTCACAGCGGTGATGGCCAGGGATGCCGCAGGTGGCGGTGGCTGGTGGCGTTGACGGGCGGTGATGGGCAGTGATGGCCAGGGGCTGCCAAGGGAGGTGGCCGGGTAGCGGTCTGGGCCCAGGGCGGTCATGGGGGTTGTTTTGGGAGGGTTGGAGTCCCAGGAGTCGGTAGCGGGTTGTGACAGTCAATGTCTTGAACATTGGTGACAGTATGATTGACAACTTACATAGTTCTCTATAGTCAGTAAGCTATGAGTAGCACTATTGAAGGTTTCTAATCCAATGTTGTGTTGGCCATATGTCAAATTGGCATGATGTTCCTTAAGCTTGTCTATGAGGGAACCGTCAATGCAATCTTTTCTTCTTCCGACATGGAGTTCCATTTCTCATGAAGGGTCATTGACAGCTAGTGGACTTTCTGCTGTTCCTGACCTTCTTCAAGATCTATTGACTGGTGGTGAGCATTGCAGAAGCAATAAAGACAACAATGTATGTACTTACATTTGCCTTTTTGGCTTTGTGATGCAGGAACACATTTCAACGTGACACTGCCCATGCCTTGCTTTTCAAATGGCCTGTCTGGAGGATTTTGGCCTTGTAATAGTCCAGCATGTGACCACCAAATTGCTCACAAAGCTTGATGGCCTCGGCTTCTATGAGTTCAACCATGGCTTGGAGTGCCGACAAATATTCCTCTTGACAAGCATTGCATTTTGCCTTGGCTTTGGCTTTTGCGGCAGCGGTCTTCTTCTGTGATTTTTGCTTTTTTTTTGAGATGGTGGGGCCAGTGGCGAGATGCGTCTGCAATAATATGTCATGTTAAATTCTGGTAGCGTTTTGGAGCTTCAATAGCTGTTGTGAGAATGGCCATGACACAAGAAGACAAATTGTGAGGAAGGCTACAGGAAATAAAATTTAAACAAATATTGAGCGACAATACATGTGATAAATGACAACATCTACAGAGGTGATGGCTTAACAATATGATCCTGGCCTCCATTTGCGGCATGCCTTCAAGGCAGACGTCTCAAATAAAGACACCTTGTTTGCCTCGCAAGGACACAAAGGCCTGCTCGAGAATTGTGACCACAACTTGATTGTATCCATGACTCCTGATGTAGGAATCGATGGCTTCACCAAATGAGATTGAATATTTGATGCTTGGGAGAACAGGGCTTGAGACTGTTTCAACAATACCAGACAGAGATTGGATATGCTGATAGAAGAAGGGATCGGTGGTCGAAGAAGCTGAGGGAGAATTGTTGAGTGAAATAGCATTGACTGTGTGTAAACTGGCATCAGTAGAACAATTCAACACCAGTCAGAAGCTTACAGTGTCCTGTAGTCCTGTTATATTGGGAGTAGGAACTTTGGGCTTTGTAGGGCTGCCAGCTCGGGACTTCATGGGACTTGCATACTTTGATGCAGTGGGCTGACTTGGACCTGAACTCTGTGGGATGGCTCGCTTGACTGGGCTCGACATCCTAGAAGGTGTGGAAGGTGCTGGGTGACCAGGAGTAGATGGAGGCTGAGACTGAGGGTCATATGCAACAGTATCTATATTCAAGATCAGTGTAATCAGAACTGCACAATATGTGTACAACTCACAGTAGTCTGGAGCCTCATCTCCTCTGGAGTTCATTCCTTTTGAGACCATAAAGATGAGAGCACCACAAAATGTTGAAAACTCTGAGCAGGAGGCAAAATGGCTTTTGGAAACTTTGAGTTGCATAGCAGCATTGTTAGGCCCCTCCCTCAATGAGAAAAAGAGATCAGACTACATCGATAACAATGACTGTAAGTACTCACTATTCTGAATAAATGCCAGGTATTTGACTGAGAAAAACTGCCCAGTATGGCCCAACAAACTGAGAGATGAAAAGAGAACGCCAGATCTGGTTCTGCATCGGTTCAAGATCCAGTTCTTCCTCTACGAGACATTGGACAAATGCTTGGAGACGATTGATCCTTTTTGCGTTGTCAGAACTAAGGCATTTGACTGGCAGTGGAAAGACACGATGGTGTTTGCCATGAGTCAAGAAAGGCCTAGACAAAGTTGTTAGATCGCAATATGCAGTGTAAAAGATCAGCATACATGGACTCCCTGAGTCCAGGACTGGCTTCTCCCAGAACTACAACCCTGGGCCTCGCCGTTTCCATGAGAGGACAAAAATGTACGTGGAAGACAAAAACAAGTGTAAGTAAGTAATGGTAAGATGAAAGAAGTTCGAATTGATGGATTGATCAATCATCAAATGTGTCACACCAATCCGCTTGACCATACACATCCCTTCGTCTACCTTCTTCCATGCTGCTTAAAATAAAAGTATGGTCTCTTACCATGTATTGTAGTTGTTTAAAACATTCAGAGTTGGTTTTATGGGAAATGTTGAGATTGTCTGTCTCCTGGGTCATTGTACAACCAACACTCAAGATCTCAAGAATATTGTCTTTGATTCATGTAACAAATTATACCAGTTTGACAATACAAATTTGAGGTATTCTATTTACTAATGGACAAGTCGCCTAGAAAATTCACAATACCATTAAGTGCTTCCACCTCATCGTCGTCGTCATCTTCAACATCTGGCACAGGATCGTGTTGGATATCAGAACTGTTTGCAGGTTCTGCAACTGCAACATTCTGGGTGACAGTGTCCACTGGCATTGATCCTTTCTTGACACCAGGTCATGGGACACCTATAAACCCCAGAAGTAAATATATCTGAGATATCCTCATGAGAAGTGCAGTGTTGATACGATGGCAGCAAGTGACAATTGACAGCACCGTAGATTGGTAGGCTTGCATCTTTGATTGCCTGTAGACGTATAGTGAAGTGGCATTCTTCATCAAGAATTGATGTGTGCAACTGTCGAACTTTGACGTTGCACCGAATGATTTCCTTGTGGGCACATTTAACCTTTTGATCCTTCTTGATCAACCTTGTGGATCACAAGCTTTGCCCATGGCTCATCAGTAATGTCACGGTTAGTGTCTCTGATGAGTGTGAAGTCCTCCAGGAAGGTGTAGTGAGAGACTTTGGACCAGTCTAGAGTTGGCTTTGGTGGATCGAGGGCAAGTGCAGCTTTGTTGTATGCAGCGACTGCACAATGGATGGCCTGACAATGGGTTTGCAGCAATTTTGCGATATGAGTTCGCATTTTGTAAGCTTAAATAGCATTAGCTTGCATCATGTGTAAAAGAATAATGATCTACCTGTGTAGCTGAGATTAAGTCTTGGGAGTTCAAATAATTGTTGAATGACGAGCTTTTGGAGCTTGTCAACTGCCTTCTCATATGTTCTCTTGGAGATATATTTTGAAATCTCGAGGAACTCAGGAGATGCAGATGTCCACTGGTGTTCACAACTGATATTGAGTCGTTCCTCCAGTAGGATGACATCACAGGTCACTTGATTGCAACATTCATCTGCATGACATCTTTCCATCTCCTGTTTCCGAGTTGAAGACAGTCCTGATGTGTATGTTTCCATTGCTGCGTCATCGGCATGGAGATCAAGAATTGGCTATTTGCCAATTTGTAGGTTTCCCTGAGATTAAAATCAGTGACATCACAGGGTTTCAAGTCAAAAACATCACTTACTCTGCCTCTCAGAGTTCTCGAAGACATTTGACATATGCTATCTTGAGTACATGTTCCTCAGGCTCCTTCCCCAGTGCTGAAAAATATTCCTTCTCATCAAGTCTCCACTTTTCCAAGTCTCCTTCTTGAATGTCAAAGTCTTGCTTGGCGCGCACAAGTTCAGGACCATCATCTTTTATGATACATAATGCTTGAGTGTAGTTGTTGTATAGCATGGTGCCAAGACTCTTGTACTTCTCCTGATCCCACTGCTGGAAGAAGAGATCAATGGACACACAATGTCAATGTTTGGACATGTATCAGATAACGGGAGCAAGTTGATTAGACAAACTGAACACACATTCAAGCATTTCAAGTGATTCTCTCATTTTCCACTTTGTCTACATTGTCTTGTATTGTTTATCTCATCTCATCTCCTTTCATACTTGTCTTGTATTGTCTTGTTACTCTTGTCTCTACTTGCCTTGTATCTCATTCAATCTATTCTTTTAACTCTCTCACACCATCTCAACTCTCTAAATTTTTCTATGATTCAACTTCTCATCCCTGGTCCTACTTCCATTTCACTCTTCATTTATCTCTTGCCTTGACTCCTTCCATTCTTGGTGCTTAGTGTCAGGTTCCGCTGACCATGGGGGCTCAGTCCGCTGAGCAAATCCTTACATGGTGCACATGATGTCCATAAATGCAGCAGTACTGTCGAGAGCGCATGTCAGGTTCCGCTGACCATGGGGGCTCAGTCCACTGGGCGAGTACCTTATGTGGTGATCACTGTGTCCACAGACGCAGAGCACTGGTAGGGCATGAGGTGTAGGAGGCCAAAGCAGGGTGGGAGAGGTGTGCTGGGGAGTGCCAGTAACGCCAGAGGAGTGGGCGAGTGCCAGGGTGGGTGGAGGACGAGTGCCGGGGAGTAGGCATGAGTCCGGGGATACAGGAGGGTGGAACAAGTGAGTGCCAGTGAGTGAGCGAGTCCCAGGGTTCAAAGAGATGACGAGCGCAGGGACTTAGCGCGTCTCAGGGATGGAAACAGAGATGCAGAGATTAAGTGAGCCGAAGGGGAAAGGGTCGAGGTGGTGGAGAGTTGAGACATGTTGCGCAGCATGGAGGTCTTGCACTGGAAACACAGAGACATGCAGCAGCTAGGTAGTGAGGAGGGGAGTGGGAGTAGAGCATGGCATGCGGAGGTTGGGTCAGCAGTGATGCATGATCGTGAGGCATGATGAGGGTCTTGGCATGGGCCAGGGGTGTCAGGTGTTGCCGGTGCTGGTGCTGATGTGGCGGTTATGGGCGGTGTGATAGCCAAGGCCAGCGTTGATGTGGTGGTCATGCGGTGATGGCTGAGGGGATGCCAGGAGTGGTGGTGGCTGGTGGTGGTGACAGACGGTGATGGCTGGGGGCTGCTGAGGGGGTTGGCCAGGTAGCAGTCCAGGCTGAGGGTGGTCATGGGGGTTGTTTTGGGGAGGGTTGGAGTCCCAGTGTAAGGGCGACCTCCGGGAGTTGCGGCTCGATCACACAACTAGCAGAGGGAAATCCAAAGTTGTATTAGACAGGGTAATCAATGATACAATGGTACTAATCACCTAGCAGAGGGAAATCCAAAGAGAACAAGTCTAAGGATTCCCCGCTGCTTGGCGCGGCGCATCAGCGGGCGGCGGAGGCGTGGGAACAACTGTACAGGTGACCGGAGCTAACCTTAACCTTGGGTAATGTTCGAACAGGAGGGACATGAAGTTCCGGGGATTTCCAAAAAAGGAAATGACCTCCGGAGATCTCCGGGGGTCTAGAACGAGTCCCGGAGGTCTAGGGCAAGTCCCGGGGGTCCCGGGGGTGGCGTAGGATGTGCTCGAGAATGGAAATCGAATGGAAGTCCCCTGACACCCAGGGGTCGGTGCAGGTTGTGACAGTGTAGGCTTAGGAGACTGGGACGGGGCTGGAGATGCAAGTGGTGGGGATGAGGAAAGGAGGTGGAAGACAAGTACCGGGGCAGGCATGAGTCTGGGGGATGCAAGGAGAGAGGTGGAAACAAGTGCCAGTGTGTGAGTGAGTCCCAGGGCTGGTGAATACATAGCCAAGATGAGCAAGAGGACTTAGTGAGTCCTGGGATCAAAGGCGGGAGGCACAGGGATCTAAACAAGCTGAAAGAGGAAAGAGTTGAGATAAGATAGACAAAAGGGGAAATAGAGCGAGTTGAGACAAAGGCGAGAGACAAGACAGTAGAGAGGAGACTTAGAGATTTGAGACAAAGAAAGAGAGATGAAGCAGAGTTAGATTGGAAGTATGAAAAGAGTAGAGACAACTGAAACAAGATGAGACAAAATGAGCACAATACGAAAAAGAGATAAGTTGAAAGATGGAAACTAAGGCATGTGAGACTAATGAGACAGAGACGAGACATGAAACTAGAAACAAGGGTATGGTAATATCAAGACTAGAGTACTAGTTGCTACTCTACAGCTTATATACTGTATAGTACATAGGCCCAGGGTTCAGGTCCAGGTTTCAGTGACAAGTCATGGCACTGGAGCTCAAGATGAAGCCTGGAGATTGTGCAAGGCAGTGGCAGGGTTCAATGCATGTCATGCAGTGCATAGGAAACTCTTCAAAGGAAGGTCTTGCTTTGGGAGTGTAATGAGGCGAGGAAGGAAGCATGAGTGGTGTGTGGCATGTGGAGATCAGACCAGTGGTGATGTGTGGTTGGAATGTGTGATGGGCATATCAAGGGTAGCTGTGGCACTGATGTGGCGGCTGTGGTTGGAGGAAGTGCCAGGGATAGCCAGGGCTGGTGGTGATGGCCAAGGGGTGCTAGAGGTACTGCTAAGGTGGCTGGTTGTGTAGCGGTCCAGGCTTGGGATGCTTGTGAAGGTTAGTTTGGGGAGGTTGGAGTCCCAGGGCCAGGGCTAAGTGCTGGAGGTCGGTAGCAGGTTGTGACACTTAGCTAACTTCCACACCCCCTATCTCTGATTCTGGGACTCATTTGTCCCTACTACTCACCTCAGCTCCTTTGATCTCTGCCTTGGGACTCACTTACAACTCCAATGCTTGCCACTCACTCCTCTACACACTTATCCCTTGCACACACAACTCTGGACATGACTGGTGCTCCTCATTCCTAATTACATTGCATCTCTGGCCCTGCTTCTTAGCCTTCTATACCCCACACTTGTCAACAGTACTCACTATGCATGTGGTACATTGCATCTGCTTAGGAAGGACTTGCTTAGTGGTCTGAGCCCCAAAGGTCAGCAGAACTTGATATCTGGCTGTTGCTTTCCATGAGTTAAAGGTCATAAAGTTCGCAATCAATGCTCTGCTATAAGTGAACATCTATGGTCAATCAATGAGTTCAGCCTTGTAAGACCAGGAGACAGGGCCCGGGAAATGTGAGGATATTGTGAGTAAGAGTGCCAATCATATCTGGGGTAATGGATACAAGGGCAAGTGCCAAAAATGTGTAGGAGGAGTGGGAAGGGAGTGCTGGGGCTTGAGACTAGAGATCTAGGAGCTTGAGTGAGTAGCAGAGACTAATGGTCCCAGGATCACAGGTGAGGGCATGGAGATCTAGCTGAGCCAGTGTCAGGTTCCGCTGACCTCGGGGGCTCAGTCTACTGGGCGAATCCACCTTACGGCTATTCACCGTGTACAAGCACAGAGCACCAGGAGTAGCGCGAGGTGTAGGAGACCGAAGCGGGGCAGGGAAGGGGCGTGGAAGGGTGCCGGGAGTGCCGGTGGGTGAGATGGGTGCCGGGGAGGGGGAAGGATGAGTGCCGGGGGTCAGCGCAAGTCCCGGGGAGGCGAGAGAACGAGATGAGCGAGCGCTGGGAGCGAGCGAGTCCCGGGGATCAAGAGAAAAGCAGACAAGGGGACTTAGCGAGTCCCGGGGATAGAATCAGAGTCGGGGAAGTTGGATAACCAAAAGGGGAAGGAGTCGAGATAAGATAGCGGGAGATGGAAATGATTAAGTCGAGGAGGAGAGAGCCGGGAACGAAGGTCGAGAGAACTTAGAGTAGAAAAAGAGAGAAGAGGACAACGAGAATAGATTAGAATTACGAGACGAGTGGAGACGAGATAGAGAGTCGAAACGAGACAAGTACGAGAAAAGAAGCAAGTAAGTAATGAAACCGGGGCACGAGAGAGACGAACAGAGACGAGAACACAACAAACAAGATGGGGTTACGGTAATATCAAGACTAGAGTACCTACTTACTACTCTGCGCCTTATATACTACGTAGTACGTATGGCCCAGGGGTCAGGCCCGGGTTCCAGCAGCGGGTCGCAGCGCCGGGGCTTGGGATGAGACCCGGGGGCCACGCGGGACGGGGCAAGGCTGAGACATGTCGCGCGGCGCAGAGGTCTTGTACTGGGGGCGCAGAGACACGCAGCGGTGGTGCTATGAGGAGGGAGTGGGAGCGGGGCGTGGCATGCGGAGGTCGGCGGCAGTGATGCATGATCATGATGCGTGATGGGGGGTCTCGGTGCGGGCCGGAGGTGACGGGTGGTACCAGCGCTGATGGGGCGTGATAGCCGAGACTCGGCGCTGATGTGGCGGTCACAGCGGTGATGGCCGGGGGTGCCGCTAGTGGCGGTGGCTGTGGCGTTGACGGCCGGTGATGGCCAGTGATGGCCGGGGGAGTTGGCCGGGTAGCGGTCCGGGCCTGGGGCGGCTATGGGGGTGGTAT
>JAGGAQ010000239.1:0-27666 GCA_017657225.1 Termitomyces sp. T69sscA | reverse complement strand
GGCAGTATGAAACACCTCCTCATGGTGTGCATGAATTGTGGGAGAGGGTTGCAAAGGAGTGGGATGGAATACCAGCAGAAGTATGCCAAAGACTGATAGAAAGCATGCCTAGAAGGATTCAAGCAGTTATCAAGGCAAATGGAGGACATACAAAGTACTAAATACCAAAATTAGAGATGCTCAAAAAACTGTCCCAATGAGTGAATATTTTAATATGGCAATTACTCCATCAGTTTTGATTTAAATTACATAAGCTAAGATGAAATTTGTAGCTGCAATGCCATAGTATTTTACATGATTTAACCAGAATTTTAGATACTTCCAATCCTTCATGCTAATGTCATCTTTCAAAAAGTATAAAACATTGGGACAGTTTTTTGAGCCACTGTACCTGGGTCTTGAAGAACTCAAGCGCTTTGTTCTGTTATGATATGTACTTTGTAGCCCATCAAACTATCCTCCCATTTCAGAAGGGCTTCCAATGTTGTGAGTGTTTCCAACTTGTGTACTGCATAATTCTGCTGCACAGACATGAATTTCTTTGACATGAATCCTGCAGGTCTGCAGATTTGCCATGTCTTGCCCTGGCCAAACATGGTCCCTATGCCAGTCTTAGATGCATCACAGATGAGCCATATTGGCTCATTATTGATACGTGGGTCTATGAGTCATATGATTGGTGTCTTTGCACAAATTTGCTTGATCATCTCAAAGCACTGCTGGTGAAGCAGTCTTCAATGAAAGGGGATCCCATTCTGGGTCATAGCCATGAAAGGGCTTGTATATGCCATAATGTCTGGTAGAAAATTACCAATGTAATTGACTAAGTCAACAAAATGTTGGATATCATTGTGGTTCCATGGCATGCACCACTCTCTAATTCTATTAAGTTTATCTATGTCAGAGTGAATTCCCTGATTGTTGATGACATGTCCCAAGCAGTCTACGTGATCTGCATATAGTTGCACTTCTTCCATTTGAAATACAAGCTAGCTTGTCTCAGTTGTTCAAACATGACATGTAGGTGCTGTTCATGCTCCTCTATTGAGTTTGAGAAAAAAAGATGTCATCCAAGTAGACGTGCATGAACTTTCTGATCACATCTTGGAATATAGAGGTCATTAACCTCTGAAATGTAGCTGGCGCATTACAATTGCCTATCTGCATGATATTGCTCACAAACATTCACATTAAGGATGAGAACAGTGTTTTTGGTATGTCCTCCTTTGCAAATGCAAACTTGCTCGTATGCATCTGTCAGGTCAATCTTGGACCTGTACTTTGCTTTAGCAACATCCTCTCATATGACATCCTGGTTTGGAAGTAGTGTCACGTCCTTAATTGTATTATCATTGCACTGGCACACATCTAGCGCTGTTTGCAGCATCCCATTTTTTTTGGGAATGCATAGCAATGGTGCTGCCTGCACTGCTGGTCATAGTTCCCACCACTTTGCATTGATGTAGTGGTTAGTTTTCTCCTGCAACTGGTCCTGCAGTACTCACAGACAGCAAGGCAAATGGTACTTGTACTGCTTGTGATCATCTATGAGATTAATCTCATGATTAACTTCCCTCCATGGCAGAAGCTTCTCTTTTGTCCCATTTACTATATCTGCATACTTGTGCTGCCATTGCTGGCACAATTGTGGGATATCCTCCTCTATGAGGCCTTGGGCCTTTGCTTTGCCTTTCTCAATGTGTTTTGTATGTGGTGAAGCCTTGAGTTCAAATCTGTTCTGCAGTGCACATAAGTGCTCTTAACTTGTGTCCTCAGTATGCAGCCTTATTATAGGCTGCAATGCTTGGCTTGGTTGTTTCAGCAACCTCAAATTCATTGCTCTGAGTGATACATCATCAAATTCAATCTCTGATGGTTTTGAGATTTTGTCCCCTCATCTCAGGATCAACTAGACTTAGCGTATTTGTACACTACCATGGAAGCTACTACCTCATTCTATTCTGGTGGCATCCATGGATTGTACACCCACTGGACATCTGGCAGTGGCACTGGTTGGTCCTAAAAGGACCTTGTACTCTGCATCATACTTTCTGCAATTGCAGCTACCTGCCGCTTCTCATCCTTGTCATCAACATGATCTTCCAATTTCACTCTAGAACTAGTCAGTTGATTTTCTACCAACTCTTGAACCTGTCGTCAATGACAACTCTTTCTAGGTGGATGTGTCACGACCCGCTACCGACCCCCGGGACTCAGCCCCAGCCCCGGGACTCCAACCCTCCCAAAACCACCCCCACGACTGCCCCGGGCCCAGACCGCTACCCAGCCAACTCCTCCAGCTATCACCAGCCATCACCGCCCGTCAATGCCACCAGCCACCACCACCTGTGGCATCCCTGGCCATCACCACCCATCACCGCCCATTGCCACTACAGCCACCACCACTCGCGGCATCCCCCGGCCATCACCACCGTGACCGCCACATCAGCGCCGGGTCTCAGCTATCACGCCACATCAGTGCCAGCACCATCCGTCACCCCCGGCCTGCGCCGAGACCCCCATCATGCATTATGATTGCACATCACTGCCGCCGACCTCCACATGCCACGCCCTGCTCCTGCTCCCTCCTCACCGCCCCACCACTGCATGTCTCTGCGCTTCCAGTGCGAAACCTCCGTGCTGTGTGACATGTCTTAATCTTGCCCCGCCCCGCACGGCCCCCAGGTCTCACCCCAAGCCCCAGCGCCGTGACCCGCTGCTGGAACCTGGGCCTAAGCCCTGGGCCATACATACTGCGTAGTATATAAGTCGTAGAGTAGTAAGTAGGCATTCTAGTCTTGATATTACCGTAACCCGTCTTGTCTGTTGTGTTTTGTCTCTGTTTCGTTTTCTCGCGCGTCCTGGTCTTGTTACTTTTACTTGCTTCTTTTCTCGTCATACTTGTCTCGCTTCGTCTCTGTCTCGTCTCCACTCATCTCATACTTCCAATCTATTCTTGTTGTTCTCCTATCTCTTTTCCACTCTAAGTTCTCTTGACTCTCCGTTCCCAGCTCCTCTCTTTGACTTAATCGTTTCCATCTCCTGTTATCTTATCTCGACTCTTTCCCCTTTTGGTCATCCAACTTCCCCGGTTCTGTTTCCATCCCCAGGACTCGCTAAGTCCCCGCGTCTGATTATCTCTTGATCCCTGGGACTCGCTCGCTCACCGGTGCTCGCTCGTCTCATCCTCTTGCACCCCTGGGACTCGTGCCAACCCCCGGCACTTGTCCTTCACCCTTCCCGGCACTCGTCTCACTCACTGGCACTACTGGCGCTCCCCCACACACCGCCCCCGCCCTGTTTCGGTCTCCTATGCCTCGCGCTCCTCCTGGTGCTCTGTGTTAGTGTACACGGTGATCATCATGTAAGGTGGTTCGCCCAGTAGACTGAGCCCCCATGGTCAGCGGAACCTGACAAGGACTTCCTTGAACATCCAGTCCTGCTTATCTTAGTTGATGTGCAGGACATGGCGGCAGAACTAGTTCTATGCTTCTCCATCAGTGAATTCATGCACAACAATATGCATTCTCAGTCCATATCATCTCCACCATAGCAACAAGCTGCTAAATGGTAGCAGACGTCCATAGCCCAGTCTTTCAGTTGGGAGAACTTATGTCCTCCTGCATATGCTTTGATATGCTTCCCTTCAGATTTGCAGGGCTTCACTCTGGCCACGAACTTAAACCTGATTTTTAGAGTCATCCACAAGCTGAGTAAGGTGGTCATGCATGTGATCCATATGGATCCTAACCACCTCATTCATTCCAGGCATGCTAGCACACAAATTGTGAGGTGCAGGCAAAAAGACTGCCCAATGAGTCTGGTTCAGAGGTTCGGTCTTGGCCCAATCTCCATACATTTGAGACTGTCACCTCATATCTTGCAGCCCTGGTGGTCCACCAGATGGATGGTTCCCTCCACGTCAGTCTTCATTCTCTTGATTAGGTTCATTGTTATCATGACACCTCCTAGACCGGTCATCCTGGTTATCCATACCAGGTTCACTACCTCTCAGGTCTTGATCTGGTTCTTCTGTGCACACCACAAACTGGCAGTGCATGTCATCTATAGGTGTCACTCTATCACACCCTTCAAATACAACTCCTTGATCATTGATTAATGACTGTCTGGTGTCCTGCATATCTTGCTTGCAAATGCATTGGTAGTTAATGTGCTCATTCCAGTTGTCCACCAAGTGGACCCACCTTTCTACTCACCATAGTACAGCAGCTTCCCCAAGTACTTGAGGCTCACTGATCTCCTCCTTGATGATTACTCATTTACAAGGTGTTTTCACCTTGGTCATCTAGTTTGAATTGTTGGACTCTGCCTGATTAGTCATTATGTCTTGACATCTGATAGTGCCTGTTTTGGCACTCCACTAATATTGTGTTAGCAAATTGCCACATTCTGTCGCTAGACAAAGTCCTCTTGAGACTCATTTTGCCTGGCATAGGGTATGGAGTATGTCTATGGCATCTGCAATGACTGGTGCATATTGGTGTACTATGACTTTGTAGTTGACTGACTTGGTCGGCATCACTGTAGAGGTCACCAATCCTCAAGCTGCCTTATGCTTGAGGTACTCATTCACCTCTAACTCAAAAATGCGGACAAATAGTTCAATATATTCAGTCAAATCCTGTGTAGATACATCATAGCTCTTATCAGCCATTAGCTGTAAATGCTTTACTACATAAAGCTGCAGACATTTCTGCATTGATTCCTTGGTAATTGCAGGGTAACAATTCAATACTAGTTGTAGTTGTATTGTTAAGGTTGATAGCAACCGTTTGTTCTCCTCCTCATCTAAGGAGCTCATATCAGCATGCAGGTCTAACACCTGCCTTAGGCCCTTGTGCCTCACCCATGGCTTCTCACCCCTTCTCTCCTTCCTTTTTACAGCCATAGGTGGCTGGGCTGCCTGCTTATCCACAGTCATGCTAGTTCCAGTAGCCCGTTGGTCTACTGGCATTTCTGTCTCCTCTTATGTCACCTTTGTCAACTCTTCTGAGTTAATTGATATATTGGATGGTCCCCATCCAATGTGATATGACCAAAATAGCATACTATGTACCAATTTGCTTCCCTGTGCAAGTTCTAAATATTGAGTGTCTTCACCCATCTGGTCAGTTGTATTATCTGCAATGCTGGGTAAAACTGGATAAACTAGCAAAGCCACCTGGCTTGCTGAGACACTGGCCTCCGACACTGCAGACTGTTGATAAGACCCAGCTTGTATCAAAAGGCATACTGATGTTTTGACTGGCACAGTCATGTGGATTAGTAGTTAGCGCAACCTTTGGTTTACCTGGCATCCTCTTAAAAGGCTGAGGTTCAAACCCCAGGACCAACACTTAGCGTATTTTTCATCATTATTTTCTGATTTATTTTACCTTACTTTCTTGACCCCAAGGTTTCACTGGCCTTGCTGTGGCACCTTGGTAACCACCATCATTTCATGACACTGACATTTTGGTGATTTCATACCTACTTTTTGGCATTTTGACACAACAGACAGCTTGACTGGCACTGCTAGGTGTTGCTAAGGTCTGATGGACATTTTCCTATATAAAAGATTGTTGGCTATTATTTACTTACTAGTCCATTGCCAACGGCGACTTCACTTACAATTTACTATATATACTGTACTTATATCCTGCAAATAACAAGTTACCTTCCAAGTTACCTTCACCCTCTATCTCTTACACTTGGGCTTCAGAGCTCAATTTTGCCCTTCTTGAGCTTACTCTATGCCAGAGCACTATTGTATGGTGCTTTGTTTAGCTGCTGGAAGTATGCCAATGTCCTAGTTCTCTACATGCCTTGCAACTATGGCAGGCATATTGTGCTTGGTAACTATGCTAAGCATCACCTTAACACTTCTTTACCGCTGTCCTCTGCTGACTTGTCTTCTGGAACCCTGCCCAGCTCACCTCCACTAGCAAGCCTGACACTATTAGCCTTGTGATTGCCTACTCAGACACTACTTGGTACAATTTTGGGCATCATCAACTTGGAGCCACCACGAGGGACTAGGGCAGAATCTCACCAAAGACATGCTTCCAGAGGCAGCGCCGCCTTGCACAACAATCCAAAGGTGCCATCATTTCTTTCCACTTAGCGCTTTCTACTCCACAATTGCCAGGAGCTTTACCGCCTATGACTCTTCTTGAAGAACTCCATCAAGCGCACACAGACCTTATCATGAACAACATTGAAGATCTCTTCCCATGCTCCATAGATTTCACAGTGAGCCCTAGAAACCCCCTCTACTTGCCTCTTGCCAATGTACAGTCATACACCCCACCATCACTGCTTACCCTGCTTTCCCAGCTATTCGACTCTTGCATTCCTTTCTTATTTGCTAAAGACATGCCAACAACCCTGTCACCTACACTAACAATACAACTGCCCTTACCAACTCCCATGGAACCCACAGTGCAATGCATGCCACCACATAACCACTTTTCTGCGCCAAAGTGGGATTAATCAAAGCCTAAGGAACTAACACAATACTTTGAGAAGCTGGAATACTTCTTCAGGGATTGCAGCATAACCAATCATACCCAAATGAAAGAATATGCAGCAAGATACATCACGTACAACACAGCAGAGACTTGGACTGGCCTTCCTGAGTTTGCTGCCACTACCACTCCCATTGGCAACCAAGCACCTACTACCATATCCTATAAAAATTGGAAGGAAGCCATGATCTGCTTGTACCCTGGCACAGAGGAGTCTATGCGCTACACAGTGAATGAGCTTCACCAGCTGGTCCAGGACAATTTTGACCTTAGTGCATATATCCCTGGCACCTTTTTGACCTATTACCGCAAATTTCAGAAAATCTCTTGTTGGCTCCTTCAGCACAGCAAGATACACACTGATGAAGAACGACACTTATTCCAACAAGGTATTCTGACTTTGCTATGGGTAAAAATTGCTAAGCGCTTTGAAATCCTCAAACCAATCCATCATCCTAAGGACCTCTACAATGTCAAGGATGTTTATGACGCAGGTGATTGGCACCTAAAGGGAACTGATATGAGTCTAGGCATTCCACGTACCAAGGGAATCTTGCTGGTCACAACCCAGCCCCAGGTCGTCAACAACATGGTCACTACTGATAGCTACATCAAGAAGGAAGATATGGGAGCTGCCATTAGCACTGCTGTTGCCTCCATCATGACACACATAGAAACCATGATTAATACACAGCTTAGTACTCCTCACACTCCTAACACTGCTAACAGTCTGTGCCATTTTTGTGGTGAATTAGGCCATACCATGAGCAGAGGATGGTGCAACACCCTGGAACAGTACATCCACTTAGGACGGGTCAGGCATGGTACAGACAGCAAGGTGGTCCTCTCTACTGGCGCTAGCATCCCCAACTATCTGGAGCTCAAGTCCTACCAAGAAAGAGTCGACAAATGGCATAGGTGCAACACTTGCAATGTTGCCACCGGCACCTTTGGCTGTAACGTCAACTCTGACACAGATGAATACATCCAACAGCAGTTAATTCATGAGGTTTTACACTTGGATAGTGTTGGTGAGAAGGAGGGATTGTCAAAGAAAAGTCATATTGTGGCCCTTGAGATGGAGTTAAATGCTCTCAAGAACCAGGTGTTTGATGAGGTGGAGATCTTAAGGCCCAAGCAACCATTGAAGGGCTACAAACCCATGGCAACTGTCACCGATAACCCTGCCCCACCTGTGCCAGAAGCCTCTTCAGCCTCTCCTAGCACTGCTCCAGCCAACAACACGCCACCCATTGCTAATGCTCACAACCCTTTGCCACCCCTCTATTCCTACTCAGGACTAAATAATTGCTATCAGCCCCCAGCACAAAGAGACTTTGGCACCTCCAACAAGTGAGCCGATGGCACTTACCGACCCACAGCCCCAGTCTACAACATTGAGAAATCCAACCAGGTCTTTGCATGTATTATGAAGTTAGCCGTCACGTTTTCAGTAGAGGAGTTATGCAGCATAGCGCCAGACTTTAGAAACCAGATGAGGACTGCGGTAACCCCTAAGCACTAGGTAGCCATGGGAGTTACAGAGGTGGACAAATTGGACAATGCATTGCCGGGCTTTGTGATTTCCAGTAACACCACACCCACACTAAGCACCAACACCATATCATTGACTCTTGCCAAAGTTACTAATGCCACCTCTATTGATCCCGTTGAAATCTATGTGAAGTCCCTTGACACTGATGAAGACTCCACCATATTAACTGTAGCCCACAATTCCCAAGTCATATGCTCTATAATGATGACTATTGACCACCACACAGAGGTAGAAGCAGTAGTGGATAGTGGCTCTCAAATCATCTCCATGGTAGCAGAAGTTGCTAGCAACCTTGGCCTGATCTATGACCCCAGCATAGTACTCAACATGCAGAGCGCCAACGACACCATCGACAGGTCCTTGGGCCTTGCCAAGAATGTACCCTGCACTATTAGAGACATAATGTTTTACCTCCAAATCCATATCATTCACTCACCCTGCTTATGATCTCCTTCTTGGCCAACCCTTTGATGTCTTAGCATGCTCTATAGTATGGACCATTACTAACAAGGAGACCACTCTGACTATAAGTGACCCCAATTCTGGTCTTAGCATGGTGCCTACATTCCTCAGAGGTAGAAATAAAGGACCGCACAGCAAGGGACTGTCATGACCGCTACCAACCCCCAGGACTCCAAACATCCCAAAACCACCCCCACACCCCTCTTGGGCCCGGAGCGCTACCTGGCCAACCCCCTCAGCAACCCTCAGCCATCATCGCCCGTCACTGCCACCAGCCACTGCCACCTCCAGCATCCCCTCGGCTATCACTGCCATGACTGCCACATCAGCACCAGCCCCGGCTATCACACCGCCCATGACCACTACATCAGCGCTGGCACTAGCAACACCCAACGCTCCTCCAGCCTGCGCCAAAACCCCCATTACACATCATGACCCCACATCACCTCTGACCCACTCCTGCTCCCCTCCCCCCTGACTTTGCCGCCGCATGTCTCTGCATTTCCAGTACAAGACCTCCATGCTGTGCAACATGTCTCACCCATTGCCATCTTGCACAATCTCCAGGTCTCACCCTAAGCCCCAGCACCGCGACCTGCCGCTGGGACCCAGGCCTGAGCCCTGGAACTCACCTACCACAGCATATATAAGTCGTAGAGTAGTAAGTAGTACTCTAGTCTTGATATTACCATAACTCCTGTATTGTTTCATTGTGTTTGTCTCTGTCTCGTATTCTCATGCATTCCAATCTCATTATTTTTACTTTGCTTTGTTTCTTGTCATACTTGCCTCATATCTTCTCCTTTCATCGTCTCTATTTGTCTCTTACTCTAATTTCACTCTGCTTTGCTCCTTGTCCCTCTATCAATCCTAAGTTCTCTCGTCTCTTCTGTCTCCAGTCTCCAATCTCAACTTGTTCTGTTTCCTTTTCCCTTATCTTATCTCGACCCTTCCCCCTTTCAGCTCACTTAATCTCCGCACCTCCATTTCCATCCCTGGGACTTGCTAAGTCCCCATGCTTGTCATCTCTTTGAACCCCAGGACTTGCTTGTGCACCGGCGCTTGCTCATTCCACCCTCCTGTATCTCTGGGACTCATGACTACCCCCTGGCACTTGTCCTCCACCCACCCCAGCACTTGCCCCCTCCTCCGGCATTACTGGCACTTCCCTACACACCTTTCCCACCCCGCTTCAGTCTCCTATGCCTTGTGCCCTACCAGCACTCTGCGTCTGTGGACACAGTGATTACCACATAAGGTACTTGCTCAGTGGACTGAGCCCCCGTGGTCAGCGGAACCTGACAGGGACCTCTATTGACATGCCAATGCTTGGATGAGCATCAGCACTCATGTTTTCATCCACCATCAAGGATGTGATTTGGCGATGACAATGATCATGGAAATGTGGCACTGACATTGGAATACGACCATATCTTAGGCAATTTATGTATACTAAAAACAGCCTTTCTTGACCCTGAAGTACTTTCCCCTCCCCAGACCACTAGCACTAATACCACTGATAGTTCTTGAAAAACCCCTCCCTGTCATATTTGTACCTTACCGCATCTGAAACCTTTGAATCATTTGCCTCCTCTGAAACATACCTGACTACTTTACCTCACTTCCCTTCCCCTCCAATTCTTGGACTTACTCAATCAGTTGTACCCCCTACCTCCAAAATTCACCCCACCTATGCACATGCTAACACCCCTAAAAGGAAAGGAGTACAGGTTAAAAAGAAGTATAAGCCCGTAGCACTCAAAACCAAACCGGTTGCCAGCAGCGTTCCCAAGGAATTCTGAATGGAGCAAAAAATCCTTGGCAACCCACTTGCCGACATGCCCTCTTTGAACCCCAGCCCACTGCCATTTTAGCCCACAGGACGCTTTACCAAGAAAAGGTGCCAACAGTTTCTCAAAGACCATGACACCAGCTTTCTTACCCACACAGAACTCAATGTCCTTCGCGACCTAATGTCAAAACAGAACAAGGCCTTCACTTGGGATGACACGGAAAGTGGAAGCTTCAGGACTGACTTCTTCCTGCCAGTGGTAATCCCTACAATTCTCCATGTGCCGTGGACTGAACATAACAGACATATTCTCCCTGAATTGGAAGCAGAAGTCTGCTAAATCATATGCAACAAAATCAAAGCTGGAGTCTATGAGCCGTCAAACAGCACTTACTGTTCACACTGGTTCTGTATACTCAAAAAGAATGGTAAACTTTGCATTGTCCACAGTTTAGAACCACTAAATAGGGTTACTATTCAGCACTTTAGTGTGCCACCTGTCAGGTTCTGCTGACCACGGAGGCTCAGTCCACTGGGCGAGTACCTTACGTGGTGAGCACTGTTGTCAGGTTCCACTGACCACGGGGGCTCAGTCTACTGGGCAAACACCTTATGTGATGATCACCGTGTACACAGACGCAGAGCACCGGGAGGAGCGCGAGGCATAGGAGACTGAAGTGGAGTGGGGGCGGTGTGTGGAGGAGTGCCGGTAGCGCCAGCAAGTGAGACAAGTGCCAGGGAGGGTGGAGGACGAGTGCCGGGGGTTGGCACGAGTCCCAGGGGTGCAAGAGAATGAGACAAGCGAGCGCCGGTGAGCAAGCGAGTCCCAGGAATCAAGAGATAATCAGGTGTGGGAACTTAGCGAGTCCTGGGGATGGAAACAGAACCGGGGAAGTTAAACAGCCAAAAGGGAAAAGAGTCGAGATAAGATAACGGGAGATGGAAATGATTAAGTTGAAAAGAGGAGCCGGGAACGGAGAACCAAGGGAACTTAGAGTAGAAAAGAGAAAGGAGAACAATGAGAATAGATTGAGAGTACGAGACGAGTAGAGGCGAGACAGAGAGACGAAACGAGACGAGTACGACAAGAAAAGAAGCAAGTAGAGATAACGAGACCGGGGCACACGGGAAAACAAAACAGAGACGAGAACACAACAAACAAGATGAGGCTATGGTAATATCAAGACTAGAGTACCTACTTACTACTCTACAACTTATATACTATGCAATACATAGGGCCCAGGGCTCAGGCCTGGGTTCCAGCGGCGGGTCACGGTGCTGGGGCTTGGGGTGAGATCTGGGGGCCGTGCGGGGCGGAGTGAGGTTGAGACATGTTGCGCAGTGCGGAGGTCTCGCACTGAAAATGCAGAGACACACGGTAGTGGAGTGGTGAGGGGGAGCAGGAGCGGGGCATGGCGTGCGGGGGTTGGGTCAGCAATGATGCGTGATCATGATGCGTGATAGGGGTCTTGGCGCAGGCCAGGGGTGACGGATGGTGCCAGCGCTGATGTGGTGTGATAGCCGAGACCTGGCGCTGATGTGGTGGTCATGGTGGTGATGGCTGGGGGGTGCCGCGAGTGGTGGTGGCTGTGGTGGCAATGGGCGGTGATGGGCGGTGATGGCCGGGTATGCTGCAGGTGGCGGTGGCTGGTGGCGTTGATGGGCGGTGATGGTTGGTGATGGTCAGGGGAGTTGGCCAGGTAGCGGTCTGGGCCCAGGGCGGTCATGGGGGCGGTTTTGGGAGGGTTGGAGTCTTGGGGCCAGGGCTGAGTCCTGGGGGTCGGTATCGGGTTGTGACAACTGTGTCCACAGATGCAGAGTACTGGTAGGTGCGTGAGGCATAGGAGACCAAAGTAGGGTAGGACAAGTGGGTGGGGAGTCACCGGTAATGCTAGGATAGGGGGCAAGTGCTGGAGAAAAGTGGAGGACAAGTGCTGGAGGTAGGCACGAGTCCTGGGAATGGAAGCGAGAGGAGCAGAGATTAAGCGAGCCAATAGGAGAAAGAGTCGAGATAAGATAAGGGAAGTGGGAACAGAGCAAGTCGAGACTCAAGGTTGGAGACAGAAGAGACAAGGGAATTTAGAGGTTGGCAAAGAGATGAAGAGTAAAGCAGAGTGGAATTAGAGTATGAGACAAATAGAGGCAATGAACAGGAGCAGATACGAGACAAGTATGATAAGAAATGAAGCAGAGTGGAAAATAGAGACCAGAACGCATGAGAATACAAGACAAAGACAAAACACAACAAAATGGTACAAGAGTTACGGTAATATCAAGGCTAGAGTACTACTTACTACTCTACAGCTTATATACTGTGCAGTAGGTAGGCCCCAGGGCTCAGGCCCAGGTCCCA
The DNA here is from genome assembly GCA_017657225.1 of Termitomyces sp. T69sscA. Lineage (NCBI taxonomy): Eukaryota > Fungi > Basidiomycota > Agaricomycetes > Agaricales > Lyophyllaceae > Termitomyces > Termitomyces sp. T69sscA. The sequence continues at coordinate 14,977 of JAGGAQ010000239.1, read as the reverse complement.
GTGGTGGGTCGCAGCACTGAGACTTAGAGTGAGACCCAGGGATTGTGCAGGGTGGCAGAGGGGGTTGAGACATGTTGCGCAGCGCAGAGGTCTTGCACTGGGAGTGCAGAGACATGCAGCGGCAAGGCTAAGGTTTAGTGAGGAGGGGAGCGGGAGCAGAGTGTGGCGTGCGGAGATTGAGTCAGCAGTAATGCATGATTGTAATGCATGATGGGGGTCTCAGCATGGGCCACATGGCTGAATCCTTTGCTGATCGGATCTGTGGCGCCACCTTGGACCTCTACATTGGCTACAATGCGTGGCTAATCCATCCCACTTCCTGCAACCTTACCACCTTTCAGATGTCCTTATAGTGAAGGTAACTTGGAAGGTAACTTGTTATTTGCAGGATATAAGTACAGTATGTATAGTAAATTGTAAGCAAAGTCACTGTTGGTGACTCTTGGATTGCCAAAGCGGCAAACTAGGAAGTAAATAATAGCCAACAATCTTTATATAGGAAAATGTCCATCAGACCTTAGCAATGCCTAGTGGTGCCAGTCAAGCTGTTTGTTGTGTCAAAATGCCAAAAAGTAGGTATGAAATCACCAAAATGTTGGCGTCATAAATGATGGTGATTGGCAGAGTGCTGTGGCAAGGCCGGTGAAACCTCGGAATCAAGAAAGTAAGGTAAAATATATTGAAAAATAATGATAAAAAATATGCTAAGTATTGGTCCTGGGGTTCGAACCTCAGCCTTTTGAGAGGACGCTAGGTAAACCAGAGGTTGTGCTAACCACTAATCCACACAGCTGTGCCAGTCAAAGTGTCAGTACACTTTTTGATACAAGCTGGGTCTTATTATCTTCCCCCAACTGAAAAATTGACTATCCTCAGTCAACTTCTAGTAATCACATGTTGAGGGTCCATGCGCTAATGGTTCGTGCATGAAGTTTGGGTGTATAAAAGGTTTAGTGGTCGTTTTGGTACTTTGTTAATTTCATCCCTTCCAATGTCGACCCCCACCACTGATGCCTTCCTTGCCATGACTTCCTTCATCACTCACGCCAACGTGCTCCTGGCACAAGTCCAAGGCCTGGGTGCTGAGGCGCCTTGTAACAAGGTCGAGAGGATGATGCACTTGTGGCAGAAGTAGCAGATAATGCATGGGAATTGGATCACATGGAAGAGGGACAGGGAGCTATTGGAGTGGTGCATGGCATGGTAGGCTGGCACTGTTTACCAGTGATTTTGTAAGTTTTAGTATTGTCACCAAGCACTGCGCTAACAACCAGTCTTAGGTGCCTGTGGTTCCTTTCTTTGATGAGGAGTTGAAGGCTCTGCTGGTGGGTAAAGAGCCTCTGGTGGTAAGTATGGCTGCCAAAAGGTAAGTTTCCTCTACTAATTTTCCTTTTACTTAGCTTTGGTCTAATTTATCTCCTCATAGCAAAGAGGCGATCATTGCCCTCCTCATGGAACAAGATTTGCAGTGCCAAGACAAGTTTTGGCAAGAGGTTGCCAAAGAGTCAGAAGCAGATGCGCAGCAGTGCATTGCCAATAGTTTGGAGGCCTTAGTGTGGGAAGAATTGAGCTTGGGAGAGGCTGCAGACGCTGATGAGGAGTTGTGGCAAGGACAAGGGGAGAGGGAGGGCACTAAGGAGAAGATACCCAAGACCATGGCTAATGCTGCCAAGGAGTGGCAACGCCAGTAGCTGTGAAGGCTCCTGCAAGTGGCGCCAAGGGATTAGCATCACCCGCTAAGAAATTGTCCTCCACTAAGCTGTCCTCCAAGTGCAGGGGGTGCCAAGCACCAAGGTATGAGGTAAGCAGCAACATCTTTTGAACTCACTATTTTTACTAACCCTTAGTGACAGGCGCCAACCCAACAAGATTTTTCTAACAAGGAGTTGGTGTGCCTCTTGGTACCCAGGTGAGTGGAGGCAGTAGTGGACATGGGAATGGAGGCTGGAGTTGTTTTGAAAGAAACAAAGGAGAAGGCAATAGTAGACTTGGCGATGCGCCAAGCATTCAAGGAGGAGCGGGGAGCAGTAAGGAATTTTTCTTGTTTTAGTGCTTGCTGACAGTTTTCTTCTTACTGTGACAAGTGCTGGGCGGACAACAACTTAGAGGGGTGTTGGTACCCTGTGGGCACCCCCCCCTTGCTTCCAATGCATGGTCATGAAGAGGCTGTGTACCTTGGACAGCACCAAGACATGCAAGCAAAGGAATGCCCCTGACCCAGTGGTAGAGAGGATGTACTACAGGGTGGTATTAGTGAGGTGGGCATAGAAGGTTGTGGAGAGGGCTAGGAAGGTGGAGGCCAGGGGTGAAACCATCGCCATCAGCAAGAGGAGCTTGGTGCTGCCGACATGCCAAGATGAGGAGGAGATAGAGGGTGGCAAGAGTAAGTGCAAGACTTCTTTGCCTTTGTCATCTGTGGAGAAGAGGAAGAAGAGGGCTAGAGTGGTGTCACCAATGGCGGTGACACCCAATGTAAAGTCAAAAGAGGAGGAGGAGGACGAGGTGCGCTGCCTTGCCATGGCTATTGAGGCCAGCAAGGCAGCACCGGGAGGAGATGACTTGGCAGGTCCAAGTTGCTAAAGTGAGGTGCCTGAAAACATTGGCGATTGGCAAGAGGACGAGGGACAGGAGAAACAGAGGGAGGTCAGACCAGATGCGACTCCCCAAGCACAGCCTTGGAGTGAGGGGTCGTCCCAATGGACGTAGTTGCCAGAGCAGGGTGCCAAGGACCCAGCAACATGGGATGTGTCCTCTAGCAACTAGCCAGAGTCTTGGGAGCCTAGGCGGCAAATAGAGGCAAGAGTGAGTGTCCTGTTTATTGTTTGTTTATTATGATACTTAGTGCAAATTCAGTACGACCCCCAGTAGACACTGCCTCCAGGGCTAGGGGTCACTGGAGAGGTCTTTGAATGGCTGGGGGAGGACTTAGTGCACTTGGTGGTGCTCCTCCAGCCGATGGAGTTTTTGGAGAGGATGAGGGCACAGGCTGCCCACATGGAGCAGGTCTTGGCGAGGGAGAGGGAGGTGGTGCGGGCAGAGCTGATGGGCTTGCACCTGCAGTATTCAACCTTGTAGTGGCTTGTGGAAATGCTTTGCAACTACCAGAAGGATGTGATTCAGGCCTTAGAGTGGCAGGAGGAGAACAACGTCCAGGAAGGTGACCTCCTCCCCTTGCATGACTCCAGCCTCCTGTCCAATGATGACTAGGTGCCAACTTCTGTTGGCATTCAGTTTTAAAATTTGTTAAATAATTTGAACAATTTCAAATAGCATGTAGAATATTTGTACAGTAAAAATATAGAAACACAAACTTGGCATTTCCGACGAGGTGAGGCAAGATGTTAAGTTTAAGTTCAAAGGATTGGTTGGTATCATAAAAAACAAAGTCTATAGTATGGTAAGTGGAGGGGATTTAGAAGTGAAGTAAGGGAGTGACTTAGCAAATTTTGGTGGCTTGGTAAAATAAGTAGTGGCCTTTGGGGAACACTCAGTAAATCATCATGACAAAAAAACCCCTTGGTGTTGATTTGCGCATAGCGCTGGGTGCTAAGGCCCTTAGCGCTGCGTCTTGAAAAGTAAGTAGTAAGTGAATAAATGTCTGTGTGTATAATGATCAACAAAATGGAAATATAATGTATCAGGAATGAAATGGCTTAGCGCATATTGTTAATTGGTGCTTATTCTTCATCTTCTTCTATTGCAGGTAAGTCCTCATCATCCAGTAGGTCTGTCTCTTCAAGTTCCCTCAGCTTGACAGTGTCTATGTCAAGGGCACTAAGCGGCAAGTCGATATGTTTGTGTGCTAAGTAGGGCAGTAGGCAAAAGGTGGCAACAGGCCTATGTAACACAGAGCCATTGAGCTCACAAAGGACATAGGCACCCCCTTTATTTCTGAAGACAACTACCAGAGGGCCAAGATACCGTGGACACATCTTCTTGTTGTGGGTAGTTTCAATCTTGGAGTTGCACATAGGGACCAAAGCTCCCTTTTTGAAGTTGTAGTCCCTGATGGTGGCACTGTGGTCAGTTTCAAACCTTAGCGCTGCCTTGTGCCTTGCGCTCAAGACGGTATTATGTATGTGTGCTAAGTCTTCTTGGTGACGTTGCAAATCTATGGCTTGTCTGGCAACCAAGTTGGTAGTGGACAATATGCTGTTAGGGGCTGGCTGTAGGTAGGTGGCTTCAACTATGTCGGCAAGTAGTAAGGGGTGAGTGCCAGTGGCCGCATAATAGAGTGAGCATCCCATGCAATTATGGATTGTTATCCTCTCAGACCAAAAGATTGAGTATGTGGCCTTGCTCCATCTGTTTTCGTCACCATCTACCGCTTTGAAGAGGGCTTGGCGCATGTCAAAGTGAGGTCACTCCACTAGTCTGTTAGTGCGTTTATTGTAGCCTGAAATGCATATATGGTGGATGTTGTATTTCTTGGCGAGGTACGTTAGCGCTTTGATGATAGGGGCCCCATTGTCAGTTAATATTTCTCTTAGTGCACCCCAGCAGCAAATGATGTCCTCAAAAAGCCACTTAGCAATAGTGTCTGTGTTTTCCCACTGAAGCATGCAGAATTTGAGCCAATGGGCTAGCAAGCATCTTTCCTGGATGATGTACTTGAAGCGCCCTGACTTGGGCATATGCATAGTGTTGATATAGATCTTGCTGAATAAGGGTGTGGGCGTGGTGACCATAGGTGGTATGAGGAGTTGGCACATTTGTTGTACCTGGTAAAGATGACATGTTTCAACATACCAGGCTATATCTGCTCATGCTTGAGGCCACCAGAACCTTTCCAGCAGAGTAGCCCTAATCGTGTAGAGACCTCAATGTCCTAGCTCATCATGCATAGCATGAAGGATCCATAAGCAACTGTCCTGCTTGACCACCAACTTGTGGGCGCCATTCTTATTGCGGCACCAAAGGCAATTGTCACTTAGGAAGAAGTGGGTAGTGTAGCAAATGAAAGACTTGTACTCATTGTCTGTTAGCTGGGGAGGGTGCTTAAGGTCGTCGATCTATTGGTGCAGCAAGTCTAAGCGACGGTCTTCTTTGGTGGCCTTGGTGCTCTTGAGCACTGCATCGTAGGTGAGTTTGCTGCTGTCTTCACATAATGGCTACGGTTCTTCTACCACCCATACTGACATCCGCTGTGAGTAGGTGTTCAAGTCCTTGGTATAAAAGGTGTTGAAAGTAGGGAAGGGAGTTGGTGTGTAGGGTACAATTGGGTGAAGGAGTGTGTTGGTGGGGGTGTTGGTTCTTAATAGTCAGATGGGGAGTTGAAACAAATGAATGAATCCATGGTGTCTGTCGATCCAGTCACTAAAATCTTTGTCATTGCTAAGGTCTGGTTTGGGGTTGCCAGGCTGCCTTGGTCGCCTAGATAATCTATCGAGTCCATGGAAGGTACCTTTAATGTGAACCAATTCAAAATGGAATATAAGGATAGCTACCACCCATTGGTTCATGCTTGCCAATAGCTGTATGTCTGGGTTCTGGAGCATACCCTTGATGTACCTGGTGTCCACTTCTACTATAAGGTTTCTGACTCCAATCAAGTACATTCTCAGCACCTGGAACACTTGAAATAAGCCGTATAATTCCAGTTTTGGTTGACTATAGCAAGATTTGTGGTCATTAAGGGTGATGGATCCAAAACAGTTGTAGCGCTGTTGCTTGTGGTTGTTGCTAAGGCACTGACAAAGGTAGAATCCTACAGCAATGTAAGAGATGTCGACAGCAAGGATGATGGGATCAGGAGAGGTGTAGTCAATGGGTACTAGGGGCTTAGCATTCTGAAGCGCTTTCACAAGGTCATGTTGGGCATTGACTTGGTCAGGTCCAAATTCAAAGGGTTTGTTGGCATGAGTAAGACGGGTAAGGTGATGTGCATGGTGAGCAAAGTTTTGAATGAACATCCAAAGTACCCCCACAGTTCCCAGAAAGGCACAAACCTCTGAAAGGTCATGGCAAATCCCCCACCTTTCTAGTAGCGCTAAGCAGGACTTGTCAGGTACACGTCCCTGGGGAGTACAGACATGGCCTAAGATTTTGAATGTTGGCATGCATAGAACTAGCTTGTGCCCAGAGAATGTCCTGCCACAGTACTTCATGTGTTGTAACACTCTGTTGAGTAGCTGAAAGAAGTCCCATAGCACCAAGCATATGTCAGGGTTGTCAGGGTGTTTAGCAGGGGTGCCATCAATGAGTCGCCAGTCTTTTGGTCCCTTAGCGCCAATGTCATCTATGAAGCATAGGACAAATTCAGGGATTTTGGGTTGCAGAATGTAAGTGACGTCATTGTGGAAGATGGGCACAGAGTTAGTCCAACCCATGGAGAGGGTAACTAGGTGAAGGGTGCCACTATCTCTTATGCTTGGGCTTCAGAGCTCAATTTTGCCCTTCTTAAGCTTAATCTATGCCAGAGCACTATTTTACGGTGCTTTGTTTAGCCGCTGATGATGCCCAAAATTGTACCAAGTGGTGTTGGGGTAGGCAGTCACACAGCGAGTAGTGTCGGGCTTGCTAGTGGAGGTGAGCCAGGCAGGGTCTCAGAAGACAAGTTAGCGGAGGGCAGTGGTAAGGGAGTGGTAAGGTGATGCTTAGCGTAGTCACCAAGCATACAATGCCTGCCACAGTTGCAAGGCACATAGATAACGAGGACACTGGCGTACTCTCAGTAGCAAGATAAGGACACTGTATGATAGTGCTCCTGGCATAGAGTAAGCTTAAGGAAGGCTGAATTGAGCTCTGAAGCCCAAGCATAAGAGCTAACTGGGGAAGGTAACTTGTTATTTGCAGGCTATAAGTACAGTATATATAGTAAAGTAAGTATATATAGTAAAGTAAGTATATATAGTAAAGTGTAAGCAAAGTCATGTGTGATGCCTACCATAGTTGCAAGGCACATAAAAGACTAGGACACTGGCATACTCCCAGTGGTGAGACAAGGCACCATACAATAGTGCTCTGGCATAGAGTAAGCTTTAAGAAAGGCAAAATTGAGCTCTAAAGCCCAAGTGTAAGAGCTAGATGGTGAAGGTAACTTGTTATTTGCAGGCTATAAGTACAGTATATATAGTAAATTGTAAGCAAAGTCGCCGTTGGCAACCCAAGGGTCACCAATGTGGTAAACTAGTAAGTAAATAGTAGGCAACAATCTTTTATATATGAAGTGTCCATCAGACCTTAGCGACGCCTAGTGGCGCCAGTCAGGCTGTCTGTCATGTCAAAAATGCCAAAAAGTAGGTATGAAATCACCAAAATGTCAACATTGTGAAATAATGGTGGTCACCAGGGTGTGGCGGCAAAGCCAGTGAAACCTTGGAGTCAAGAAAATAAGGTAAAATAAGTCAAAAAATAATAATGAAAAATATACCAAGTTTCTGTTTGGGGTTTGAACCTCAGCCTTTTGAAGGAGCGCCAGGTAATCCATAGGGTGCGCTAACCACTAATCCATATGGCTGTGCTAGTGAAATCATCAGTACGCCTTTTGATACAACCTGGGTCTTATCACCGCTGGAAGTATGCCAATGTCCTAGTTCTCTATGCACCTTGCAACTAAAACAGGCATATCGTGCTTGGCAACTACGCTAAGCATCACTTTAACACTCTTTTACCGCTGTCCTCTGATAACTTGTCTTCTGGGACCCTGCCTGGCTCACCTCCACTAGCAAGCCCAATGCTATTAGCCTTGTGATTGCCTACCCAGACACCACTTGGTACAATTTCAGGTGTCATCACCGTTCTCCTGGTCTTGACCCTAAATTGACTATTGACATCATCTGTGACATAGATAATCCACCTGGCATCCCATAGCTCTTGCTGGTCTTGCAAGTAGCCCTTTCATCCTGTTTCAGCAGGGGTTGATACATTGATGCTGCCTGCCTCTGATCTGTTTGAGGGACCAGTGGGTCACCTGTACCAGGATGTGTCGGCTTTTCATTGCTTGACCCAGACATGAGACACTTTTGCTGACATGGCACTAGAGAATTCACAAAGTTTTAATTGTTGCTCCAAGTGGCAACTGAGAGCCCAGAGTCTTTAGCCGATAGCAAAAGATTCAAAAGAATGTAACAGTTGTTACAAAGCTAGAACTATCTTGCATCTGTCATGCAGTAGCTAAATCAGACCAAATATTGAATTTGGACTAGTTACATTGTAAATACAAGATGTTATCATTACATAAGCATTGACATGTGCACTGTGTGAATGTTATGCTGGGACAGCCCATTACACTTGCTCTTCTCTCTTTCTCTCTTCTCTCACTTTATGTCACGACCCGCTACCGACCCCTGGGACTCCAACCCTCCCCAAAACAACCCCCACGACCACCCCAGGCCCAGACCGCTACCCAGCCAACCCCTTTGGCAGCCCCCAGCCATCACTGCCCATCACCGCCACCAGCCACTGCTACTCCTGGCACCCCTTCAGCCATCACCGCTGTGACTGCCACATCAGCGCCAGCCTTGGCTATCACACTGCCCACAACTGCCACATCAGCGCTGGCACCAGCAACACCTGACACCCCTGGTCCATGCTGGAACTCCCATCACGCATCACGATCATGCATTACCGCTGACCCAACCTCCACATGCCACACTCTGCTCCCACTCTCCTCCTCACCGCCTTGCCGCCGTGTATCTCCACATTCTCAGTATGAGACCTTTGCGCCGCGTGACATGTCTCAACTCCCACCCCACCCTGCATGGTCTCCAGGTCTCACCCCAAGCCCCGGTGCCACAACCCGCCACTGGAATCCAGGCTTGAGCCCCAGGGCCTACCTACTGCGTAGTATATAAGTCGTAGAGTAGTAAGTAGTACTCTAGTCTTGATATTACCATAACTCCTATACTGTTTTGTTGTGTTTCATCTCTGTCTCGTCTTCCTGCGCATTCTGGTCTCGTTATTTCCACTTTGCTTCGTTTCTTATCATACTTGTCTCATATTGTCTCCTTGCATCATCTCTATTCATCTCTTACTCTAATTCCAATCTGCTTTGCTCCTCCTCTCTCTCTCAATTCTAAGTTCTCTTGTCTCTTCTGTCTCCAGTTCTCAATCTCAACTTGTTCTGTTTCCTTTCTCTTTATCTTATCTCGACCCTTTCCCATTTTAGCTCACTTAATCTCTGTGTCTCTGTTTCTATCCCCAGGACTCGCTAAGTTCCCACACTTGTCATCTCTTTGAACCTTGGGACTCGCTCGCACACCAGCGCTTGCTCGTTCCACCCTTCTGTATCCCCAAGACTCACGCCTCCCCTCTGGCACTCGTCCTCCACCCACCCCGGCACTCGCCCACTCATCCGGCACTACCAGCACTCTCCAGCACACCTCTCCTGCCCCACTTCAGCCTCCTATGCCTCGCACCCTACCAGTGCTCTGCATCCGTAGACACGGTGATCACTACGTAAGGTATTTGCCCAGTGGACTGAGCCCCCATGGTCAGTGGAACCTGACATAATATCAAGACTCCCCACCTTACTCTACTGTTCACTATGGCCACTTACATGCACACCTACCAGCCCACCGGCTATCAGACCAATGCTTATGGAAGACCCATGCCTGAAAACTTCTACACTATGAGTACCTCACAATCCCTGTATCCGGCACCCCCGATCAAACACTACCCCACTCTTGTCCCCAGATATTGGGCCCTGGATCAGAACCAGGTACCCTATGGCTCCTCCATCAGCCAAGGTATTCCTCAGGACTGGCGACGCAATTCTTTGCAGGCCACCAAAGGAACTCATCAACGGGTCCTGCCTGGAGGTATGCCAGAGACACTGCCTGGCACCTGGGCACCCTTGGCCCTGGCGCACGCTAGCGCTGCCTTCTTTGCCCTGGGCCAGTACTATGCCCAACCTGCCCCTGCCCCGCCCCCCACCTTCTCTGGGATACCCTGACACATACTTCCCTCGCCTCAACTTCCTGTAGTGCCCTCTAGCCATACACCTCCCTCTTCCCTGGGCTGCCAACAGGTCAAAGCCTATATCCAACAGCGTGACGAGGTCCTCCAGTTGCTTCGCATATCTCCAGCAGAGTTTGCAAGACGTGCCCGTGCCCTCCTTGTCAGCTTAGGACACAATGACCTCTCTGGGACCCTGAAGCAATGGGCCGATCGCCTCCTCAAATTCCACGAGCTCTACCAACATGGAGCCATTCCTGAAAGTGCCTGAACCATGCTACAGGTGGATCTCAACCTTCAGGATGAACTGTGTGCCCTAGTGGACAAGATTCACACTAGCCCCACCCCCTGGCGCTTTGAAGACTCTGTGGACCCTGCACACTCGTTCTACATGCAACACAAGGAACTGATTGAACTCTGGGACTCTGTCCCCGCCCCGGTACCCCACCAGCAGGAGGAGCTCAACACGGCATCCAACATTTTGAAGGCCCTCAACTCCACTGGAGGACTCTTTGACAGCCTGCCACCCGCACCATTGGTTTCTCAGTGTGCCCCTGTGCGAACTCCCTCCCCAGCACCTTTCACACTTGGGGACAACCCGCTGACACCAATCCCTGCCTTGACGCTCCTCCCAACCTCCACCCGCTAACAACGACAATGCCTCCACCCACACCCTCTCCTACATTAATGAATTAGAGGCCTCCAGTGGCAGATCGGCCTCTCTTGGTGGGGTCCCTGCCCCAGAATTCCAATGTGACTGTTCCTCCCATTTTGACCTGCACCATTCCCGTGGCAATGCACCCCTTCCCCACAATAACCTGCCACCCATCTGTCACAACCCGCTACCGACCTCCGGGACTCAGCCCCAGCCCCAGGACTCCAACCCTCCAAAAACCACCCCCACGACCGCTCCGGGCCCAGACCGCTACCCAGCCAACTCCTCCAGCCATCACCGGCCATCACCACCCGTCAACGCCACCAGCCACCGCCACCTGTGGCACTCCCAGCCATCACCGCCCATCACTGCCCATCGCCATCACAGCCACCGCCACTCATGGCATTCCCTGGGCCATCACTGCTGTGATTGCCACATCAGCGCCAGGTCTCAGCTATCACACCACATCAGCGCCGGCACCACCCATCACCCCCAGCCTGCACCGAGACTCCCATCACGCATCATGATCGCGCATCACTGCCGCCGACCTCCACACACCACACCACACCCCGCTCCCGCTCCCTCCTCACCACACCACCACCACGTGTCTCTGCATTTCCAGTGCAAGACCTCCGCGCCACGCAACATGTCTTAACCTCACCCCATCCCGCATGGCCCCTGGGTCTCATCCCAAGCCCCAGCGCCGCGACCCGCCACTGAAGCCCAGGCCTGAGCCCCAGGCCATACGTACTGCGTAGTATATAAGTCATAGAGTAGTAAGTAGGTACTCTAGTCTTGATATTACCGTAACCCGTCTTGTCTGTTGTGTTTTGTCTCTGTTTTGTTTTCTCATGCGTCCTGGTTACATTACTTTTACTTGCTTCTTTTCTCATCGTACTCGTCTCGTTTTGTCTATCTGTCTTGTCTCCTCTTGTCTCGTACTTCCAATCTATTCTCATTGTTCTCCTTTCTCTTCTCTACTCTAAGTTCTCTTGACTCTCCGTTCCTGGCTCCTCTCTCGACCTACGCCTTGCGCTCCTCCCAGTGCTCTGTGTTTGTGTACACGGTGATTAGCCGTAAGGTGTTCACCCAGTAGACTGAGCCCCCATGGTCAGCAGAACCTGACACCATCCACCAACCCGCAGCCCCTGGCACACCTTGACCACCCTCTTTCCAGAGACTACCGTGACCCCCTGCTCCTATGGGATCCCCACCTAGCCGACCTTTCAACGCCAATCCAGGACCACCACCCCCTGAAGGACCACCACCCCCGCAATGGGCTTAGGGACCAGCCCCAGGAAACAACGGCAGACCACCCTCCAGCGGTGGACCCCCCAATGGATGGGGCCCGGCGATGGATGCCTTCTCCCCATAGCGTGGCAGAGAACACCACTATTATTACTACTACAATGCAGCACCCCCGCCCTGCAACCTCAATCCACAGGACAATATCTGCGATGTGCTGACGTGTGAAGGCAAACTCGACATCCAGGAGCCCAAACCCTTCTACAGCCGTGACTCCTGCAAATGGAGAACATTCCTCACCCAGTGTCTCACCATCTTCCAAGCTAAGCCCCTCACTTTCCAACTTGAGAGCTCACGTGTGGCCTTCGCTGCCTTGTATCTACAGGGCATCGCCTTTGATCACTACACAGTGCTGCTCTAGTTTGACCCCAACAGCCTGGTACTGTCCAATTGGCAGGCCTTTGCACAGGAGTTCTCAAGTAAGTTCGGAGTATTTGACACTGTAGTGGAGGCCGAGGAGAACCTCTTCAACCTCCATATGCACAACAACAAACAGTTCACCACCTTCATCATCTGATTTGAGAAGGAGGCCTACAAAACCAGCTGGAACTACAATGCTCTCTGATTCACCCTTCGCCATGCCCTGCCTCAACGCATCAAGGACATCCTCTGCTTTGCCCCCAGCAGCCCAGCTACGATGGTTACAAGGCCCTCATCACTCAGATTGACCAATGGTATCGGGAGGACTGCAGTGAGTACTCGGCACCCCACATGCCTTGGAACTCCTCTGGGAACTCCAACCGCCTTCCAACCCTGTTGCTCAGCTGCCCCTGGGATGAGGACTGGCCAACGTCAATCAACCCCTGAGACCCCACCCACAAACACAACTCAATGCTGCCAATACACAGGAAGCCCTGGACTCCAACTAGGCTGACTCCAACTTGCCTACAGACCCTGACAACACCCCAGACTACGCTGACAGTGAGGAGGCCCTGTCCACAAGTAGGTTCAAGAACCGGCCATGGATCGATGTACTGGAGGAGATGCAGGAGAAGCAACGGCATGAAGGGGCATGCATCTTATGTGATGAGCAAGGTCACTTCATCAACAAGTGCCCTAAATGCCAGGTTGTGGGACGAGCCATGTGGACCATTGACGGCAAAGATTGTGACTTCTGGTTTACAGAAAACAACCCAGCGGTTTAGATCACAAAGACGCACTAAATTGCGGAACAGACTTTGATGTCTTCTCCACCCCAGCTACACACCTTCGCGCGACGGCTCTATCCCTGGACACCTCCTTGGCTCACCTCCCCTCCCAATCCTCCCAGATTCTTCTCCTCCACACTACCCTCCCACACTCCTCCACCCCAGTCAGTACTCTGGTTGACAGCGGCGCCACCGACAACTTCATCGATGAATCCCTGGCAACACTGGCTACCACCCCTCAGAAATTACCCCTTCCCATCTGCTTCACCCTCTTCGATAGCAGCTCCACCTCTGCCAGTGACATCACCCACTACGTGCAGACCACCCTCACCTTTGCCAATGGTCAGCAGCAAGACCTCTGGTTGCTCATGACCCGTCTACACGCCTCTGCCCCCCTCATCTTGGGCCTCCTCTGGCTCCGCTCCACCAACCCCCACATCGATTGGTGGAACCTCACCCTCCACTTTGACCGCCAAGCCACAGAGCACCTGGAGCCCATCCTCTTCGATGTTACCGCCCCAGTCAGCGCTGCCGACCATTCCCACACTCCCCTGCAGCTCCGCTCAAAGTCTGCTCAGTCGTTTGTCCTCAACGCCTGACTTGGCAAATCTTCTCAGGTTTTCACTGCCCTTGTTGACAGTGGGGCCACTGGGACATTTGTCAGTGACCAGCTTGACCTTAACCATGACCCCCTCAATAGACCAATGGAGCTACAACTCTTTGACAATAAGCCCACTACCGCCGGGCCTATTACTAAATCACACACCAGCTCCATCACCCTCAACAACGGTCTCCGATTCCTGGTTCATCTCCTGGTCACACAACTCCTGGAGGTCACCCCTATCGTATTAGGACTACCCTGGTTATGTGACGTCAACCCTGACATCAACTGGAAGAACCTCACCATGAAGTTCCTTGACTCCGGTGCCTGTCTCACCGCTGTCAGCCTCCGCCTCCAACCCACTAACAACCCCAGCGAGGCTGGAGCTACCGGCAACCCAACAGCACCCCCGGACAACTCTGGTGAACTCCCTTTCACTCAGCCCACCCTGAGTGCACCCCCAGTCTTTCCTCCCAACATTCCTTGCAATAAGTATAAAGGCCCACACTATTCTGCCCTCTGCCCCTGGATGACCCCAGACCCTGGCGACGTGGATCCACCCTCCAAACTCCTCGACCCGGACACTCTTGATATCAAAATCATTGGCCCAGCCCCCTTTGCCCGCATCATTCAGGATGGTACCCCCGCTTTCCAGCTTCACATCTCCCTGGCACTCCTGGAAGAACACCTAGGCGCAGATACCACAGCTCCGGAACTAAAGACAGAAGAACAGATATTACACAAAGTAGTTCCCCTGGAGTATCATGAATTCGCTGATGTGTTCTTCGAAGGAAGCACTAAGGAGCTCCCCCCTCACTGGTCATATGACCACACAATCGACCTCGAAGATGGCACCACACCCCCCTTTGGCAAGATCTACAACATGTCAGAAATCGAACTCTGCACACTGAAGGACTACCTTGATGACATGCTCGGTAAAGAGTTTATTTGACCCTCGATCTCCACCGCCAGGACTCCAGTCTTGTTTGCTAAGAAGAAGGACAGCTCCTGTCAGGAGACTTCCATTCAATTTCCATTCTTGGGCACATCCTACGCCACTCTCGGGGCCCCCAGGACTCGCCCTAGACCCCCGGGACTCGCCCTAGACCTCCGGGACTCGTTCTAGACCCCCAGAGATCTCCGAAGGTCATTTCCTTTTTAGGAAATCCCCGGAACTTCGCGCCCCTCCTGTTCAAACATTATCCAAGGTTAAGGTTAGCTCCGGTCACTTGTAACCTGTACAGTTGTTCCCACGCCTCCACCGCCCGCTGATGCGCCGCACCAAGCAGCGGGAAATCCTTAGACTTGTTCTCTTTGGATTTCCCTCTGCTAGGTGATTAGTACCATTGTATCATTGATTACCCTGTCTAA
>JAGGAQ010000238.1:0-27814 GCA_017657225.1 Termitomyces sp. T69sscA | reverse complement strand
CCAGGGCAAGTCCCGGGGGTCCCGGGGGTGGCGTAGGATGTGCTCGAGAATGGAAATCGAATGGAAGTCCCCTGACAAAACCTCATGATCACACAAGATTTAGAAGAGCTTCAGCACATAATCCCCTAGAGGAATACCAAATATGGAAATTGAGAGGGAATGACCCAGGAACCAAGCATGTCTCAGTATGGGTGGGTGGGAAAAATAGGTGTCAATAGTTTGATCAAGCTGCTGAAGTAATGTGTGGTCCATCGGATGTAATGGCATGGCTGTTGAGGTTGGGGTTTGATAATGGATTGATTAGCTGCTTAGGGCTTAACCAGCCTGCGGCAGGTCTGTCACCAGATCACCCATGCTGTCACATACCGTTGTGGGTTCCGAATCTTGGGATCAATCTCTGAAGAATACCATCTGGGTGCAGGGAGAGGGGGTTTGTCGTGAGACCCTTACCAGGTGTCTGGCTTAGAGGGAGCTGTGAGCTGTGGCGATTGAGTAATGCCTACACCAACTGGGCACCGGCAAGCACTGCTGAGAGTAGCAGAGTTTAGAAATTGGGATGGCACATTAGCAGCAGATGGGCAGGGAGCTTAATGTGGGAAGTAGTATGAATCCAGCTTAGGATCAAATTGTAGTAAAAGTGGCTATGAGGCGTAACTGGCATGCCTGAAAAAGCATTGGGCCGGAGTACCTACTGGAAGTGTCTGTAATTACCACACCCTTGCCATACTGCAAGACCTAGAACAGAATAGCTCAAAATGTATATCAACTAAAAATAGGCCTTGAAGAAAAATAAAAACTGATCAATCAATCAATCATGGGAGCATGCTGGAGCTCATTCGTGTACAGCGCATCCCATTCCACTTGAGTCAGAGCCACCGTTCATGCTTCTGGCAAAGCTCACAAAGGCGGTCAAAAAGTAGCCATGTGGTTTATGCACCGATGCATACCTACAAGAAAGTGCTCCTGCTATGCACTGTTGAGGTTCCAGATTATGCTAAAAAACAATCCAGTAGAGGTGGGGGTGCTGTGCATGCTTGATATGACACTGCAGACTGCAGTGTGGTGCAGGTGCTGGCAGAGAACTTGGCTGTCACCTGGTTCAATGTTTCCTAGGTAATATTCAGGCAACAGTGGAGCAATGCGGTCCCAGAGGTTGTTGAACTCTGGTTGAAGGGATGAACCTCATCACAGCGGATAGGCAAGCATGTGGCATGTAAATATAGATTGCATGGCAGTAGAACTGGAACTCGGTGAGAAATAGTCAGTCGATGGCAGTGATGAAATGTATATGCAAGCTTGAAACTACCATGCGTGCAAGTTACCATTGACAAGATTCATAAGAGGCTAGATAGATGATGAGACCAACATGGTGCCGGTATTTGCAGGTCAATCCTGGTATTGATGTTGATCTTCTTTTTTTTCAGTTTGTAGAGATAGTGACAAAGATCTCAGATACATAAGCTTAGAGAGCATGTACACACATATTTGCATCATGTCCTGGAAATGGTGCAATGTTAGAATACATAAAGAATGAAACAAATGAATCTGAGAGCAGAAGTGACACATAACTTTGTGTATCCAAGTTCATTATACCAATATGACAATTATGTAGGGATGGAATTCATGATTTGACATGGATGTGTTAGCATGGCTTTGCTGTACCCTGATTTGCCAGACCAATATAGATTCAGAGGATCTAATCATCTGGATCAAATAGGCAACTACAATAGATTATGATGTCGTTCATTCACATGAATCTCTGTTATGTAGTTGCTTCAAACCTTATATCAAATCATCTTGATTCAGACAGAGCAAAAATCACCCTTCTACCCTCTACTGCTGTCTCAGACAGTGACATAGTCTACTATTTCCAGCACTCAATATGATTCCTGAAGAACGGCAATTCTTCCAGGATCTTGGAAAGGACCTACTTTTTGATTGTTTTCATAGAATACCAGGGATATTCTTCTATGGTCTGCATCTTTCTAATTGAACACCAGATACTGACTTCTTCCCAGGTCTTTTGATGCCAATTGCAATTATGTACTCAACCCTCATCTACTATGTCAAACAGGCATCCGACCCAAACTTGGTGCTCTGAATGTCAACTAGCAGCCATTTGGTTGGGTATAGTTGCATTTAGTGGAAGTTTTTTGTTAAACATTGCAAATTTGATGATTACATTATCAATGAAGACAACATTACACCTCTTCCTCAACGTGTCAATAATGCCAATGCTTTTCTTTTAACTTCCAATGTAGATCTAAACTGGTTTTTCTTTATCCCTATGCATCTGCCTTGGCATGAATTGAACTTTCTGGAACTGAATGGAATTAGCCTGTCATCAATGATGAATTCATCATAGGGCATGCATGGGTGGTTTTCCAAAGACAACAGTGGGCACTGTGTCCCATAGCTCTAAGCTTCTATTCTCTTGGTGTGTGATATCTATAGTGAATATTCTGCAAGCCGAATATAGTTGTCACACTCATCTTTGTATCAATGTTCTCAGACCCTCATGTCTATGATATAGATGCCCAAACTAGCAATGAAGTTTTTGATTTCCTGAATAGCACAAGTACTATTCTTCCATTTTTGACCAACTCTGTTGCAACATCCCTCATTGGTCAGACTCTGTGGTATATTGTTTTTGAATTTTTGCATGACTGTTTTAGATTTATGTTCCAATGATAGGAAACATATACAATTCTTACAAACAAACATTGTCAGTCAAGAGCGTCAATCATTTAAATTGTGGCGCATTCTACATCTCTTAATGGATGCAGGAGCTCTATATGCCATTTTGCAGGTGTGTCTATGAGAATCATCTGCATATGAGAGAAGTGATGTTGGAACCAGCTCCTGTATTTTGTGATGAGCATTGCACTCAATCTCAATGAATATGCTGCAAACATTGCCTTTAAAGTGATTAGTAATGCTTATTTTTCTGTCTCAGTATGTATCATCTTTTCCTACAATCTTTAATGTATTAATGTTTGATAGGCTGTCTATCCAGTATTGACCATTGCTCTTATCCATGGGCCATTTTCAATTGCATATGTACAGGACACTGTGAAATCACTCTGGATATCTTTGCCAGATGTCTGATTTGCAACTTTATGGACACCAATTTATGCTGACGAGACTCTTAGCTTCTTTCTTTGTTATTTATTTCATAGAAAACATGTATACATATATTGAGTGTTGAATATTGTGTGGTTATTCAGTAACCTGCTGGTTACCTTAGCCATATCCAATGCATTGTAATGTGTTGGAGTTGCCATATCTAGTACCCAACATGTGTCTGTGATGCATGTCCTTAGCATTACATAAGATAACATCTTGTATTCACAATGTATCTAGTCTAATCTGATAATTTGGTCTGATTCAGCTATTGCGTGAACTACACAAGATTGTTCTATCTGTAGCAAATGGCTTTTGAATCTTCTGCTGTCAGCTTTAGAATCTGGGCTCTCATTACTAAACTAGGCAACACTCATGAAACTTCTCAACTTTTTTTTGACCACGTCAATGCAACTTCTCCATGGCTGACCTGGGTAATCAACAACCAGGGTTATCAGAGCCAGGTGCTGGCCCCCAACCAATGGAGACACTATGTGCATTGAAATACCAACCTCTGCCTAGGATGACAAAGTGACTCATGAAATGAGCAAGAGCTTTGGAATGCCAGGTGGGCTATCCATCCCACTGATGAAGTCAATCTTGAACCCTAGTTCTAGATCAGGGGACAAATTGTTTGAATCAGGGATGTCATTTCCAGCAACAAACTTGGCATCTTTACTCTACTTGGATCTGCCTGAGACTACAACATTATCCATGGGGGCAATGGGTGGACCTGTCCAATATGCAGACACTACGCAGGGTAGCATGCTAGTGCATAGTACCCCATCTTGGAGTGGGCAGCCCAAACAAGGGACTAAGCAAGGACAGGACACATTGTTGGAGCATATGACATGCCATCAGAGAGCAAGTCTGACAACAGTGACCAAACAGATGGAACAAGCTGAAGAAGAGGCACTTTTAGTGTCTCAAACAACAGAGAAGCCAGGAGAGAGTGGCCAGCTCATTCCAGTTGTCTGCTAGATGGACTTGTCCCATGACACATCACAGTGCAGTTGGGTCATCTGGCATGCTCTTGGTGCATGCCTCTTCCTTGATAGTGATGCATCAATGCAGTATCCTCATTTCCAGTGGTTGATCCACCTTGTCTTCACCTGCAGGGTTAGATGTAGCCATCTCTACCTCTGATAATGCTTGATGAGGCATTCTGCTAGTATCAACTTGCTGTTGTATGGCATTCTCTGATGTTTCTCATAGGTGCATTTAGAATATTCATTGCTTCTGCAATGTCTGGTGCATGTTGACACAATATTGCATCATAGTCTGCAGACTCAGCTGATGTGGCTGTTGATGTTGTGGTCCCTCAAGCTGCCTTGCACTTGATATACTCATTGAGCTCAAGCTCAAATATATGAGTAAAAAGTTTGATATATTCTATTGAATCATGCATAGGTACATGCTGGCCTCTATCAGCCAGTAACTGCAGATGCTTTACCACACAAAGCTGTAGACACTTTTGCATCAATTCTTAGGTGATCATTGGAAAACAGTCCAGTACCAGCTGCAGCTGGACTGACAAGGTTGATAGCAACCTTCTATCTTCCTCTTTGTCAGAAGAGTCCAGTTCAGGCTCTAAGCCCAGAGCTTTTCAGGGGTTCTTGTGCCTCACCTGTGGCTCCATGTAAATTATCAATGCATCTGCAATCAAGATTTGTGGGAACAAGGTGAGTTGTTAATAGATGACTAAGGTGTAGTCTTCAAAGGGCATGAAACATAACCTCATCATGTGTTTTGTCTCATGCATTGGCATTTTTGACCCTTCCTAAGCTGAAGACATTGCAGCCTTTGAGAAGGAGAATGGCCTCCCACACAGCTTGATCACAGCAGCATCCTGGCTAAAGAAAGTTGAGAACAGGGCCCTGGAACAGATGGTGGCATCAATGAAGGTGACTTGCACCTCTGCTGACACTGCTACCCACCTACTCCAGGAATGTGTTTACATTTTGAGGCACCTGGTAGTCATATGCAAAGACCTCTGCAAGCCCCTGAGATGCAATTATTGCCAGGAGTATGGGCATCTTAGAGCTAGATGCAAGAACATGGGATGCTGTGCCAGATGTGCCAGTGAAGGACATATGACTGAGGCTTGCATGCTGGACTTCCTGCTCCAGTGCATAACCTGTAGAGAGGGCTCCAACAATGCAAGCTCCTCACATATTTGTCCAGCCTTCCAAAAGTGCTGTGATTACCTGGATACTAGATATCCAAAGAACAGCATGCTATTCTTCTTGGCCAGAGACCCTTCCACTTGAGTAATGAATCCAAAGAAGCTTTCCTCATCTACTCTTGTCAGGTTCTGCTGACCACAGGGGCTCAGTCCACTGGGTGGATTCCTTATGTGGTGCCCATGGTGTCCACAGATGCAATGTACTGTCAAGAGCATGAGGTGTAGAAGACCTGAGTGGGACTAAGGATGTGAGCAGGGGGTTGCTGGTAATGCCAGGTGGGGGTATGAGTGCGGGCAAGGGGTGGAAGATGAGTGCTGGGAGTAGGTGCAAGTTTCAGGGGTATGAAAGAAGGAGATGAGCAAGCGCCAGTGCATGAGCAAGTGTTATGACCTGCTACCAACCCCTGGGACTTAGGCCTGGCCCCAGGACTCCAACCCCCTCAAAACCACCCCCATGACCATCCCGGGCCTGGAGCGCTACTCAGCAGACCACCTTGGCAACCCCCGACCATCACCGCCTGTCACTGCCACCAGCCACTGCCACCACCGGCATCTCCCTGGCCATCACCGCCATGACTGTCACATCAGCGCTGGCCCTGGCTATTACACCGCCCATGACCACCACATCAGCACTGGCCCCAGCAACACCTGGCACTCCCCTGGCCTGTGCCAAGACCCTCATCACGCATCATGATCATGCATTACTGCAGACCTGACCCTTGCACACCACGCCCTGCTTCTGCCCACCTCCTCACCACCTCACTGCTACATGTCTCTGCACTCCCAGAACAAGACCTTCCATGCTGCACAACATGTCTCAATCTCCACCACCGCCTTGCACAATCCCTGGGTCTCACTCTGAGCCCCGCCACTGCGACTTGCCACCAGGACCTGGGCCTGAGCCCCGGGGCTTACCTACTGCTTAGTATATAAGTTGTAGAGTAGTCAGTAGTACTCTAGTCTGAATATTACCATACCTCTCATATCATTTCATTGTGTTTTGCCTCTGTCTTGTAGTCTTGCTCATCCTGGTCTCTGTTTTTTCAACTCTGCTTCATTTATTATTGTACTCAACTCATATTTTCTCCTATTTGTTGTCTCTACTCATCTCTTACTCTAATCTCAACTCTGCTTTACTCTTTCTCTCCCTGTTGACCTCTAAGTCCCCTTTGTCTCTTTGTCTCCTGCCTCAAGTCTCAACTTGTTCTGTTTCCACTTCCCCTTATCTTATCTCAACTCTTTCTCCTTTTGGCTTGCCTGATCTCTGCTCTTCTCACTTCCATCCCAGGGACTTGCCAAGTCCCCATGCTTGTTAAACTCTCTAATTGTTAATCCCTGGGACTCGCTCACACACCAGTGCTTGCTCGTTCCATTCTCTTGCGTCCCTGGGACTCATGCCTACTTCCAGCACTTGCCCTCCACCCTTCACCGGCACTCACCCTCCATCCTGGCATTACTGGCAATCCCTTGCTCACGCCTCCAGCCCCCCTTTGGTCTCCTATGCCTCGTGCTTGTGCCAGTGCTCTGCAATCCATGGACACAGTGTTCACCACATAAGGTACTTGCCCAGTGGACTGAGCCCCCGTGGTCAGCGGAACCTAACAGCGAGTCCTGGGAATCAATAAATAGAAGGCTGGAGTGAGTGCAGGGACTTAGCAAGTCCCAGGGGTGGAGGCAGGATACGCAGAGATCTAATGAGCTGAAAAAGAAAAGAGCTGAGATAAGATAAGGGAAGGGGAAAACAGAACAAGTCAAGACTGAGGTGAGAGATGGGAGAGGAAAAAGGGAACTTAGAGACCTGAGGTGGAAGAGAATAAAGCAGAGATAGAATTAGAGTACAAGACGAGTAGAGACAGTGGGGACAAGACAATATGAGATGAGTACAATATGAAACAAGACAGAGTCGGAAAATGGGGACCAGAACATGCAAGACTACAAGACAGAGATGAAACACAAAAAACAAGATGGGAAGTACAGCAATATTAAGACTAGAGTACTACTTGCTACTCTACAATTCATATACTGTACAGTAGATAGGCCCCGGAGCTCAGGTCTGGGTCCCAGTGATGGATTGTGGTGCCAGGGCTCAAGGTGAGACCCAAGGATTGCACCAGGCAGCAGTGGAGGTTGAGACATGTTGTGCAGCGTGAAAGATCTTGCTTTGGGAGCGCAGAGACATGTAGCAGCGAGGAGGTGAGGAGGTGAGCGGAAGCAGGGCATGGTGTGCAGAGGTTGGATCAATGGTGATGCATGGTTGTGATGCATAATGGGGGTCTTGGCATGGGCCAGGAGGAGCGCCAAGAGTTGCCAGCACCAGTGCTGATGTGGTGGCTGCAATTGTGGGAGCATCGGGGAAGGCCAGGGCCGGTGCTGATGTGGCAGTCACAGGTGGTGATGGCCAGAGGGATGCTGGGGGTGGTGGTGGCTAGTGGCGGTGATGGGCGGTGATGGCTAGGGCTGCCAAGGTGGCTGGTCAAGTAGCAGTCCAGGCCCAGGACAGTCGTGGAGGTGGGTTTGAGGGGGTTAGAGTCCCAGGGCCAGGGCCAAGTCCTGGAGGTTGGTAGCAGGTTGTGACAACTCTCACACCCACTCCATGGGTCATCCATGAGGACTCTATGCCCTCAGCACCTAGCCAGTGTTACCAAGCCTCCCTCCTTGACCTTTTATAGCCAGGCTATATGAGCTCACAACCTGGGTCTTTCTCCCAATAGAAGACACTTCCAGTACTCCATTTCACCTACATATCTGGCAACAGAATGTACATAAATCAGATGTAGCCCAGGCAGCAATGCTCAATATAGCCAACCCTGATGAATGGGATATATTTGCTCTCCAAGAGCCCTTTGTGGACAGACTGGGGAACACCAGAGCCACTTCACGTTGGATTGTGTGATATCCTCCCACACACCATTGTGATGGTAGTTCTTGCCACTGGTTTATCATTCTTATTAATGCCATAATCTCCTCCAATGCTTACACCTTTTTAAATGGTCAGTCACCAGATGTAACCATGGTGTGTTTTAATAGTGCCTATAATCATCTTGCCCTCTTCAACATATACAATGATTGTCTACACAATGACAGCCTGACCACCCTCTCCACTTTCCTCTGCACAGACTACTGCACAGCATGCCTCTCTGATGGAGATCATATGCTGTGGGCTGGTGACCTTAATAGGCATATAGTGCATGCTTAGCAGCTCTGACCTGATCATCTCATGCAATGTCAACCCCTCACTCTGGCCACCATTTGTAAGGGTGACCTCCAGGAGTTGTGGCTCAATCACACAACTAGCAGAGGGGAATCCAAAGTTATATTAAGCACAATAATCAACAATACAATGGTAACTAATCACCTAGCAGGGGAGAATCCAAAGAGAACAAGTCTAAGGATCCCTGCTGCTCGGTGCGGTGCATTAGCGGGTGGCGGAAGCATGAGAATGACTGTACAGTTGACTGGAGCTAACCTTAATCTTAGACAAGGCTTGAACAGGGAGTGCGGGAAGTTCTGGGGGTTTCCTAAAAAGGAAATGACCTCCAGGAGTCCTGGGGAGTGGCGTAGGAGGTGGGTGGGGTGTAGTGAAGTGCCAAAAAATGGAAGTTGAATGGAAGTCCCCTGACACCATTGGCCATCATTGAGCTCTCAGTGTTACATGTCACACAGCCCCCCTTGAAGAACTTCAGACAAGGCTGGGGCAAATTCCAAAAGATGGTGGACAAAGGAGCTGACAGCTCTCAGAAAAGCACACAACTGGGCCAGCAGGGAGGCATTCAAGTTTAGGAATATCATAGGCCACCCTGCTAAAGCTGAGGCAGACTGACCATCACAGCTGATGGCTGAAAAGATATGGCAGGCCAAGGAGCTACACTGGGTTGAGTGGCTGGAGAGCCTTGATACCAGACAGATCTACACTGCTAACAAATACACTGTTCAGGACCCCATGGACTTCTCCAGCAACTGAGTACCTGAGCTCAAGACCATGGTAGATGGCATCTCAAGCTGGGCATCCATGAATCGTGCAAAAGCAAAGATATTAGCTGAGTCCTTTTTTGTAACAACCCACCACCTACCTCAAGTACCCAGCCTTGATCCTGGGACTTCCACATTCCCAAACCAGCCCCACAATGCCCCAGACCTGGACCACTACACAATTAACCTCCCCTGGCAACCACCACCACTACTCCTGGCAGCTCTTGGTTATCACCACTCATCACTGCCACCAGCCACTGCCACCCTCAGCACCACCTTGGCAATTGTCACCCACAAACACCACATCAGTGTTGGCCCTGGAAACTCCTGGCACTTCCCCCAGCCTATGCTGAAACCTTCCTCAGCCCCATCCAAGCACCCATCATGCATCACAACCAATGTATCACCCCCAGTCCAACCTCCATGCTCCACACCCCCTCTCTGCTTGACTCCTCGCTGAAAGGCTGTCATCAAACAGCCTCACTGTGATCCAAACTGTGATCCAAACTGACAAGATAAAACCAACTTTGTTTGCAGTAGTTAGGATACAACGAATATATGTATTTATTAATGTGCTCACCTTTGTTTGCAGTAGTTAGGATAAGCAAACGAAGGTGAGACAGAAAACTTTTTAGAGGCGGTCCTCACGTGAGTGTGCCACAAGTGCTGCTTGTGTGACACAAAAGGTGGGGCATTGCATCATCAACATCGTAAGTTGTATAGGCAAGCTTACACTCGCCTCTCCAACATTCCTCCTTTGGGAGCTTCCTTTGCAACACATGACCTACTTCAACACCCACCACTGCTGATACAATGGTTGTCCAATAAAAATAATAATCTCCACCGCGTATTACCTACCCCACATTACCCGCGCCGTGCTGCCGCCGCTAGCGCTGACATACCCCATGTACGATACACCACTCAGAAACACGCAGGAGGTTCATTTCTTTTGTTTGTTCGAATAACCCGCGTACCCATACCTGTACCCTTTCTGTGGATTTTGCATCCAGGCGATGCAACGGGTTATTGTCCTTCTTCCATTTATTTCTTTTCTTCTCGCTTTTCACTTTTCCCTGTGTTCTTTTGTTGTTCTTTCTCCCTCCCCTTTTATGCACACGCCTCGTGCTCGACACAAGTGCGATTTTGTTCGAGTTCGGATGTGCAGGTGTTCAGTCAGTCAGTTGCCCCGGTCGCATGTCTTTTACCCGTCTTTCATCCTTGTGGGACAATTGTATGTATTGCCACCGTTACTTTGTTTTGTCCTTTGCCACATCCTTTTTCTCTTTATATTTCTATTCTCTCTCATCTACCCCTTGCACTCACTCGAGTATACATTCAAGCATTTACAATACATACCCTCACTCCTTCATACGAGACTGAGGGTACGTCACGTACTTACACATTCAGATTGCTCTAACTAATGTCGTACCTTTAGGGTTCGTACTTACATTCGTGCTATAGGCCCTGAGTTCTAACAATCATACCTCAACCCCCGGCCCAGCCCAACGACGCTCGATACGGTCCCACCGGTTGTGGTATTGAACGCGTCGTGTCGCGTTTACAGTTATACACCCCACACCAATATCCTGTCTGTGTTAGAGCAGTTTTTGTGTCCATGTCGCGTGCAGTTTGTATCCCTTACTTGTTTCTTCTTCTCTTTCTTTTCAATCTTCTTCTTATTTTTGGTTGTTTTAATGAGCGTCTCATTGTTGAGAGAGGTCCCCGCACGCTCACTTTTTTTGTCTTTTTTTGTTTGCTTGTTTCTTTTTATTTTTTTTTGTTTCTGTTATTGTTCTTCCGTCTTTGGCTTTTGGAGTTTCTCCTCAGTGCAGTAGATAAGTAGGTAAACCTGCACATCCATGCGCGGTTTCGGTAAATAAATTGCTATATGCTGTGGTAGGGACGCGCGTGGTGGTTGAGATCCCAGGAAAAACAAACATGCAAGTTCACTTGAGGCCCTCGGCGGTCGTGCGCGGGTATGTGTGTATATATCCCGGAAACACGACTTGTTTGTTCGATTGCATTATGGAAGATGGAGTTCTGAGGGGAAATTCTTCGGGAAAACACACATTTGCCTAAGTATATATACTGTTTGGCCTCCTGCCGCGACCCATCTGTCAGAGGTGGTTCAGTCTGAACGCTGTTACTTTTATTTCTTTGTTTCTTGTATTTTTTCTTGCAGTTTGCATACCCCGTTATAGCCGACCAAGTGCGCGAACGTTCACACTTTAGACTGAGAGCGAGCGACGAGTTCGTGTGGCGCCTCAAAGATCATGTATCAGCTCAATTAGTGTTTGCTTGTAGTGTTAGAAATACATACGAACTATCCGTTAGTACTAAATCCAGCTGGAGGAAATCCTGCCCCATGAGCCTCTGCGATGAATGCAAAAGAGAACATTGTCGCTTGACTTGTAAACTATGTCTGCGTCTGATTCATTAACTACTTATGATAACCATGGTCAATCATCATCTAGGACAAGCTCAGCCAGCGTACAGCCTTCAGAAACCTTGAAATGTGGCTTGGTTTCTGGAGTTTCAGGGATCTTATCGGAGATGGAAGACATAATAGCGGCAGAGCTGGATCGTGATGGTTAGAAACTGAGTAGGAGTTCGTGTCTCGTTGTTGGGACGTCAAATTCATGGGATTGACTAAGACATATTTTATTTAGAGCATCAATAGGAGGTTTGGAAACGAACGCGTTCAGGGGGTTATCGGCCTCCGGTCTATGACGTTTCAATGACGATCGCCTGCGTCATTCAGGGTGGATTGTGTCGTAAGTTGCACTCAGCAAGTTTCACCAGTGACTCTGACAGATGATGGCGCCAAGAACAGCCCAATTTCAGACTGTCAGCGCGGAGAAAAGTTACAAAAGAGCCTTCCTAAGGGCGACAGGTTTTCAAGTGTCGAGGCGGCCTCGGGCAGAGATACAATCTCTCCATTAGTAGTGATAACTTGGGGTGGAGGAAAGAACTTCTAATTTCTTGCGATGAATGTGAAATAGAACATCATCGCTTGACTTGAACACGATATCTGCATCAGAGGCATTGACTATAATGTTCACGGTCAATCACAGTTTTGAACAAGCTAGCCATAATTATATTTCCATACAATTTTCAGACATTTTCGACTGTTGCTGGGGTTCTGGATTTTCAGGGAGCTTGGTACCAGTAGTAATCTGGAACCAGGAAACAGGTGTGAATGGAGGTCCCTGTCTTTTATCCATTGTTCAGCGTCTGAAAAGCCATCCTGCGAGAAGAAATGCAACTCCACATGGGTCATGCCGATATCAAGGTTCCTCAATCAACTTTGTGCAATCTGAGTGATTACATGACAATACAAATCAATCTTCAAGCGAGATCTTTGAATAACCATACATAGGAATTGCTTTTGATGTCGTTTCCCTTTGAGCAGGAGTTATTGTGCTCACCTCACAATCTCCACTAACATAATTCCCAAGCTGAAAATCAAATTGCCGGTGTATACGGGTCATTGCTACTCACCATGGATTCACACATATCATGGAAAGAGACCTACTATCACTGGATATTGAGTCCCTAGCATAATTATCTGACAAAGCAAGAATGATAGATATCCTTTGTGCTCACCCAATGGGAATGCCCAGAGACTTTGTTTTAACAAAGGCTGGCTCATAAAAAAAGACGTTTTAATCATTGTCATATTGTTCTGGTAGCTGTGCCCATCTGTGATGCCATCAAGATCTCTGTGATGTCATCACAATCTCAGCATTGGCCAGGCATGTGGCTGTGCTCAGTGATGCCCACCATCACAGATCACTGACCCCTGATGGGGTATCACTTGTGACCAAATAATCTTTGCCTTTCACTATGACCACTATGTTTGCTCACAGTTGACCACAGCCCAAGCCTGCTAGTATGCACATGACCTGCAAGAAGGGACGGAGGATGTAGGCCAAGGAAGAAGGAAGGAAGGGCTGGGAACAAGGCTGGAGGAATGTGTTTAGCTGGGAAAGGGCTAAACCGTTTCTCTGGATAAAGGCTATGCAGTGCCAAGGTTATGCTGGCACCCTCAAAAGCACCATGGCCTAATTATGCAGCCACTTTCCAAACCCATTCCAATGTTCAATATTGACAGAACACCCAATGAGGCTGGTGCCATTTGCTCTGTCATAAATTTGGTCCTCTGTGACCAGACCCATGCAGAACTGGCTGTCTTTGCAGTCACTAGCCTAGGCAAGTAGGACATGATTTTTGGTTTCACTTGGCTCTGGGAGCACAACCCCAAAGTCAGTTGAGTCTAGGGCAAGGTAACTATGAGCCAGTGTGAGATGTTCTACTTGTGCTACAAAAGTCAAGGAAGAGCACTAGGCTGGAGCTCAGGAGCATGCCTCAATCTGGGCTTGCCATGCAGGCCACCTCTTGTTTGCAGATCTCAACCTGTTAAACTCACTGCCTCTGAGGTTTCCCTGTAGAGAAGCTCTCTACAAGGATGACCAAAGCTCCAGCAAGGCCCTGAAAGAGGAGCTGGAAGGAGAGTTCCATGGCATCCACAATCTGAAATCTCTGGACAAGGCTAATAGAAGTTGGAGACTGGATTTACATGACCACTGTATGCCCACTGCCATTCATTGAGAAGATCCAGACCAGCCAGACCACATTGGGGTTCAAATTTTGCAACAAGCCACTATAGTTCATGTGTGTCAAGTTTTATTCATTAATTACTGATTTCTTGATATTTCTTGATTGATGTGTATCAAGTAACTTTGCTGTAGCACCTTGGCAACTGCCTTTTACCTTACTTTCTGACATGATAGACTGGCAACATGAAGCATTACCAAAGGTTGGTTTGACATTTTACTACATGAAAGATTGTTGGTTCTTGTTGGTGAACTTGCTTATTACTTATTCCATTAACAAGTTTTTCTTCACCTATACCTCTTATGCCTTGGGCTTTAGAACTCAAATTTAGTCTTATCTATGCTCATTGCTGGATCACTGCTTAGTATTTTGCCATTGAAACTACACTAGTGTACAAACTCTTACATGCCTAGCAACTACAACAGGCTTCTAGCACTTAACATCACTCAGCACCCCTTTTATTCACTTGCTTACTACTCTCCTGATATTGTCTGCTGAGACCCTGCCTGGTTCTCTCATAGCAAGCTCAGATGCTACACCTTTACCTCTGCCTAGTGTCAGCCTATCCAGGCCACACTTGGCACATTTTGGGCATCATCATTGCAATTATTATGTCTATCTTTGCTTCATCTGCCCTGAGTAAGACAAATGCCAACCCAGTAAACAGAAACCCCTTGCAAGTCTGAAGGTACCATCCTCACTGATCTACTTCCTCATCAGTCTGGTACACTCATATGCAGCTGATGCAGCAATAGGCAACAATATATTGGTTTGTCTAGTACATGAAATGCAATAGTAATAATAGAACAAAAGCTTTCATTGAGAATGAAAAAGCAGTCAATGCAAAGATAATGACAAGGGGCATGATGACATAGGGCTGGAAAGCAATTACAACAGAGAGAATGGCAATGCAACTAGTATAAATAGTGAAAGTCATAAAGATGCCTTGTAACAAGGAAAAGAAAGACAAAACTTGGGGAAAATAAGTTCAGCATGGTCAATGAGTATAAGATTTTGAGGATATCTTGCATCACAATGTAAGTGACAGCCAATGCCACAAGCATAAAGGCATGGTCATTGTATCAGACTGTGTTATGCTTTGTAATCAATCATTAATTGAAAGTCTGAAATTGTAAAAGGATCTGAGTAAGGTACTAGTCAGCTCATCCAAGTGGATGATGTAAGGATGATTGTAACCAGCAAGGTTACCTCTACCATAGCAATTGTGCTTATCATGCATATTGTATTGTATTTAGAGACTGACATGTGCCTTTGATGCACCTCCTTAGATTATGTAAGGCAACATCTTGTATTCACAACATATCTAGTCAAATCTGATATTTGGTCTGATTCAGCTACTGCATGAAGCACGCAATATTGTTCTATCTGTAGCCACTGGCTACATTTTCTTGAATCTTCTGCTATTGGCTTTAGACTCTGGGCTCTTGTTACCATACTAGGCAACACTCATCAAACTTTGCAACTTCTTTTCTGCCACATCAACATATCATTACCATGGCTGAACCAAGTGAGCAACCACCAGGCTCATTGGAGCCAAGTGGTGGTTTGAAACCATCTGAAATGCTCTCAGCATTGAAATACCAGCCCCCACCAAAACAGGATGACAAAGTAGCCTATGATATGGGCAAGAGCTTTGGAATGCCAGGCAGGTTGTCTGTATCATGGATGACCTCAATATTGAATCCATCATTGACCAGGGGATAACTCCTTTGCATCTGAGTTGTTGCTTCCAGCAACTAATGTGGCATCCCTGATCTACCTGACTTTGCCTGAGAAAACAATGCCCATACCAGGGGCATGGGGCAAATCTGTACAATATGCAGACACAATGCAGAGTAGCATGCTAGTGCACAGTACTCCATTTAGGACTGCACAGCCTAAACAAGGGGCAAAGCAAGGACAGGACACATTGTCAGAACAGACAACACAAGACCAAGGAGTGAGTCCAGTCACGGTCACTGAACAAGTGGAGCAGGACAAAGAAATGGCACAGTCAGTGCCACCACTATTGGAGACACAGGGAGAAAGTGGCAAGGGCATACAGGTGAGGCAGAAGAGCCTCAGGAGAGTTCTGGACTTAGAGTCTGAACTAGACTCCTCTGATGAAGAAGAGGATAGAAGGTTGCTATTGATCTTGTCAGTCCAGCTTCAGCTGGTACTGGACCATTTTCCAATGGTCTCAAAAGAATTGATGCAAAAGTGTCTACAGCTTTATGTAGTAAAGCATCTACAGTTATTGGCCGACAGAGGCTAGAATGTACCTAGGGCTGATTCAACTGAATATCTTGAACTGTTTACTCATATCTTTGAGCTCAAGCTCAATGAGTACATTAAGCATAAGATAGCCTAAGGAACAGCAACATCAACAGCCACACCAGCTGAATCTGTGGATTACAATGCACTATTGTGTCAGCACGCACCAGACATTGCAGAAGCAATGGACATCCTGAATGCACCTATACAGGTGAATGAGTCTAAACAGGACTATGAGAAATGTCAGAATGCCGTGCAATAGCAGGCTAATACTAGTGGAATGTCTGTCAGGTTCCGCTGACCACGGGGGCTCAGTCTACTGGGTGAATCCACCTTACGGCTATTCACCGTGTACAAACACAGAGCACCGGGAGTAGCGCGAGGCGTAGGAGACCAAAGCAGGGCGGGGGGTGGTGCGTGGAAGAGTGCCAGTAGCGCCGGTGGGCGAGACGAGTGCCGGGGAAGGTGGGGGACGAGTGCCGGGGATTGGCGTGAGTCCCGGGAATGCAAGAGAGTGAGATGAGCGAGCGCCGGTGGGTGAGCGAGTCCCGGGGATCGAGAGAAAACCAGACATGGGGACTTAGCGAGTCCCGGGGATAGAAGCAGAGCCGGGGAAGTCGAATAGCCAAAAGGGGAAAGAGTTGAGATAAGATAGCGGGGAAGAGAAACAATTAAGTCAAGGAGGAGAGAGCCGGGAACAAAGAGTCAAGAGAACTTAGAGTGGAAAAGAGAAGAGAGGACAACGAGAATGGATTAAGAGTACGAGATGAGTGGAGACGAGATAGAGAGTTGAAACGAGACGAGTACGAGAAAAGAAGCAAGTAAAGGTAATGAAACCGGGACACGCAAGGGACGAAACAGAGACGAAAACACAACAGACAAGACAGGGTTATGGTAATATCAAGACTAGAGTACCTACTTACTACTCTGCACCTTATATACTACGTAGTACGTATGGCCCGGGGGTCAGGCCCGGGTTCCAGCAGCAGGTCGCAGTGCCGGGGCTTGGGATGAGACCCGGGGGCCGCATGGGATGGGGCGAGGCTAAGACATGTTGCGCAGCGCGGAGGTCTCGTACTGGCAGCGCAGAGACACGTGGTGGTGCTGTGAGGAGGGAGCGGGAGCGGGGCGTGGCATGTGGAGGTCGGCGGTAGTGATGCGTGATCATGATGCGTGATGGGGGGTCTCGGCGCGGATCAGGGTGATGGGTGGTGCCGGCGCTGATGTGGCGTGATAGCCGAGACCCGGCGCTGATGTGGCGGTCACGGCGGTGATGGCTGGGGGGTGCCGCAAGTGGCGGTGGCTGTGGTGCTGACAGGCGGTGATGGCCGATGATGGCTGGGGGGTTGGCCGGGTAGCGGTCCGGGCCCGGGGCGGCTGTGGGGGTGGTTTTGGGAGTGCTGGAGTCCCGGGGCCGGGGCTGAGTCCCGGGGGTCGGTAGCGGGTTGTGACAATGTCTTGGTAGGCATTATCAGAGGTAAGAACAGCGATGTCTAACCAAGCTGGTGAGGTTGAGGCAGATGACCTGCCTGAGATAAGGACACCTTGTAGACATGTCATGATCAAGGAAGAGGAATGCAAAAAAAGTGTTCCAGATGAACCTGTTATGCCATGACCTGTCATGAGATGAGTCCATTTAGTGGACAACTGGAATGACCACGTTAATTATCAACATGTTTGCAATCAAGACTTGCAAGATCAAGGCAAGTCGTTAATAGACAACCAAGGCATGGTGTTTGAAG
The DNA here is from genome assembly GCA_017657225.1 of Termitomyces sp. T69sscA. Taxonomy (NCBI): domain Eukaryota; kingdom Fungi; phylum Basidiomycota; class Agaricomycetes; order Agaricales; family Lyophyllaceae; genus Termitomyces; species Termitomyces sp. T69sscA. The sequence goes on along the minus strand of JAGGAQ010000238.1, from coordinate 9,904 downwards.
GGCATGGGGGTGTTACGCCTGTAGATGATATGAGGCAGCAGTTTGCCATGAGGACTGGAGAACCAGACAGAGATGCAAAGGATGGAGGCGATGATGATGTTCTCCACTGTGACTGGAGGCAGGATTATCATAATAATGACTGGGACAAAAGAGATCATCAAGACAACTCTAGCCCTCACCTCATGATTTGCACACAAGCACGCCTGGAATGAATGAAGCGGTAATGACTGGACCTTCAAGGAAGTCCTAATTGGATTGTATAACCACTTTGTGAATGTGGCAACTATGCAAGAGGCCCATGAAGCCTTCTGGACAGCAGTATACAACACTTGAACAGGTGTCCAGACTTTCTATGATGACCTGGTGGGTCATGCGCAGAATATGGCTGTATATTCAGATGAGTTCACCATCTGAGAGACATTCCTAGATGGAATACCAGCTGAGATGTGTTGCGTGTTGATATGTGACAATAATTTGTCACCAGAGGTCAATACTGTGATCCAATTCCTGGCGTATGCAATATGCTATGAGCAGTCTGCATGGACTGCAACTCATGCATTGCACACATGAATCTTGCTAACTTGTGAAGATGGAGACTTTCTTGGCAAAGCATTCTGAAATGGAACAAAACTGCAACCCATGGTTTGTTGCATAGCAGATGATGCCAGCAGGCCATAGGTCTAGACCTGGACCAACTGGTAATGTACCAGTGGTGAAGGCCATGCAATATGGGCTTGGAATAGAGCGGTCTGGACCACAGGCAACTCGGGATGCTCCCCAAGAGTGGGCCCTCCTAAAGCCGCCAATGGTGGCAGTGATGTAGGCCACAAACCTAGTGGTGTAGCCTCACAATGCTACAATTGTGGCTGAGTTGGTCACTACTCAAGAGATTGCAAAGTGCCGAGAGCACAAGTACAAGCTGCCCATATGGCCGCAGTAGCGAGCGACACCAAAAGCAAGACTGAGAAACAAGAGGAACTTGTCAACAACAAGGAAGCTCTGCAAGAGGTAGAGGAGCAATTGGTTGCTGATGATGCTGAGAGCATCCAAATTGATGGGAATGAGTACATTGCAGTGGACATATATGACAATGATTATTATGCTTGTGATGACAAGGAGGAGCATAGTTTGTATGCAATGCATAACTCTACAAAAGGCAGCTGATAAGCTGCAACAACCACAGTATACTCCTCAAAAGAAGGAGTGCTTAGTGACCTATGTATAGGTCAATGGGCATCTGACATAGATGCTGTGAGACTCTAGGAGTACCACTACAAGCATTACACCCCAGTTTGCGCATGTGAACACTATACATATTCATGAGCTTACAGAGCTGGTAATGCTCCAGCTGGGCACTGTGGGAAGCCACACCATTGTACAGTTTGGCACAGAGGTGAAGGTAAAAACATCAGGACAGCTGACAAAGGAATATGTGGTTATAGCAAACTTTGATCACTATGATATGATTATTGGCATGCCATTCATGCATAAAAATAAGGTGAACCTTGACTTTGTTAATAACAAGGTTGTGGTCAATGGAGTACCACTGAGGGCTGAGAAAATTGTCCTGGTGGACACAGATGGCCATCTACAATGGTACCATACTATGGAGAAGCATTGCAATAGCTGCAACTGACTCAAAGATTGCAGGAGTGCAATGGTGGAGGACATAGACTAGAACCTGGCCCCAGTAGCCAGCTTACCAGCAAATTTGCTGGCAATACTGATGACAGAGAAGAGTTCCAAGGAACACTGGAAAAGGGGGATGGGCTGGACCAGCCAAGTGCAGCTAGCATAAAGGTGATGAAGAAACCTGACAAGGCTTCTCTTCCTCAGAATACTTGTGCAGAACAAGTAGGTCAGGAATTGTTGGAGTGTCAACTGACAAGCTCCAGAGTGAAGGTGGAGGACCTCATAACAGACAAGGTTAAAGAGAGATGACAGAGTGCCATGAATGTGGTGGAAACAACTGACAGTGTAAGATCCCTTTGGGATTGCCCAGTGCCACCACCAGCCATGCAATGGGCTTATGACCCATGTATGCCACCGGAGTGGAATGAAGTGGTAGCCTCAATGGTGGTGCAGAAGTGGGCTGGGTCATGTCGACCCATTGGAGAAGTGTATTGTCAACCTTGTGTTGAATGAGATATCAGAACCATTGGACATAATGTTCAATGGAAAATTGCTAAAAGCAAGGAGCATGCAGGGGTCAATGAAGTCGACAGTATCAAAGCCTCTTCTGAGGGCTGAGGATGGAAGACACTGGAGAAGCACATTTGCATGTGCTTAGAGAACAATTTGAACCTGTGGTTTAATCACACCAGAAGCACATGGATAAAGGGAAGGTGAAGGCTCATAGCCTGGCAGATGATGACATTCTGCAGCTGCACCAGCAATGGCAGCAGGAGTTCATGGATATCGTCAATTGGACAAAGGAGGAGCTTCCTTCATGAAAGTGAGCCATGGGATTAATTTCATACATGAGACCAAGCAATCCCTGATGGGGACATTTGTCAGTAATATTATGCAGATTGGTGACTGCAATGGCCAGCAATGTTCCAGAGGTCAATGACATCCATATTCCAATACATCATTGGAAAAATTTATGCACATCTATTAAAACAATATCTTTATTTTCTCCAACTCCATAGAAGAGCATGAGCAGCACTTATGAGTTGTTTTTGAATAACTGTGTAGAGCAAGCTTATACCTCAAGTGGAAAGTGTGTGAGTTATATGCACCCAGTATTGACTGCTTAGGACATGTCATAGATGCACAGGGTATTCACCCAGACTCAGATAAACTTAATTGTATTCGAGAGTGGCAAACACCACATAACTACAATAATATCCAACGCTTTGTTGGATTGGTAAAGTACATTGGTAACTTTTTACCAGACGTTACGGCTTACACTGGCCCTCTCATGGCCATGACCCAGAACAGGTCTCCATTTCATTGGCGACCACTACACCAGCAGTGTTTTGAGATGGTTAAACAGATGTGTGCAAAAACACCAATTATTTGTCCAATTGACCCACATCTTGATGAGCCTATATGGCTCATTTGTGACACATTGAAAATGGGCATAGGGGACATGTTCAGCCAAGGAAGGACCTGGCAAACCTGTAGACCTGCAGGATTCATGTTGCGCAAGTTCATGACTGCACAACTGAACTATGCCATACATGAGTTGGAAACACTTGCTATCCTAGAAGCCCTCCTTTGGGAGGATAAGCTGATGGGCTATAAAATCCATATTATTACGAATCATAAGGCTTTTGAGTTTTTCAACACTCAAGTGCATTTGTCTCCACAACAGTGTCAATGGATTGACTATATGTTGCAATACTAATTTGATATAACATATGTCAAAGGGGAGCTGGATAAGGTCGTGGACTGTCTGTCGTGATATTTTGAAAGTGATATGTGCAAGGACATTCATGATGTTCATGACTTTGTCAAAGTGGACAAGTGAATTGACCCTGAGGGCAAAGATTTTCCTTTGCATTGGTTCCAGGAAATAGCAGAACATCACATTGAAATTTGAGCTATGCAGGCTCACAAACTGCACCATAGCAACTGGCTCAAAGAGCAAGTAGAAGCATGAGACCTTAAAGCTCGAGGTCTTGCTGAAGCAGAGCCAGCCACTGTGCATCCAGTAGTAGAGTTGTTGTCCAGTGAGGATGATCTGACTGTTGGACAGGCGCTAGAGATTTCTGATTTTAGGCCTAGAGTTGTTGATCCAGGAGACATGCAGCTGCATGCCCATATCCAATGAGGATACTCAGAAGATACTTGGTTTGTTGAGATACTCAACAAACCCACAGAGCATCCACGCTTCATCATCAAACAGAAAGTTGTTGATATGATGAGTCCCATGGGTGCGAAGATGCTATGCATACCATACAAGAGGTCATTTATCACAACAATACTGGAACAAGCCCATAACATTGTTGGGCACTTTGGATATCAAAAGACGCTTGACTACATGTGTCAATCATATTGGTGCCTACAGATGGTCAAGGAAATGAATCAGTTTTGTGTGACATGTCAAGCATGTCATGGTCGGTTTGAAGACATCAAACCAGAAACCAACTGGGAAGCTGCATTTGGTCACCTCATATGATGCGCATAGAGCACATGGATGCCATAATTTGACCAAGTCCAAATGATGGCCATGCAGTGCAGTCGTGTGACCATGGCAACAGCTGATGCCATGTGCCATGTATGGCTGAAACTTTGTAGATGTTTGTCCACATAGCAGACTTTGGAGATTCTTCTCTTTGACACTTTTTCCTGTTTTGACATGTAGCCAATGTGTAGACTATAAGGGGAAGATGGCTTCTTGGGGCCCTGAAGAACCTGGATAGAGCTCTCAGAGCTCCAAAATGTCAGGTTCCGCTGACCACGGGGGCTCAGTCCACTGGGTGAATACCTTATGTGGTGATCACCGTGTACACAGACGCAGAGCACCAGGAGGGCGCGAGGCATAGGAAACCAAAGCGGGGCGGGGACGGTATGTGGGGGAGTGCCGGTAGCGCCGGCGAGTGGGGTGAGTGCCAGGGAGGGTGGAGGACGAGTGCCGGGGGTTGGCGCGAGTTCCGGGAGTACAAGGGGATGAGACGAGCAAGCGCCGGTGAGTGGGCAAGTCCCGGGGATCAAAGTGATAACGGGTGTGGGAACTTAACGAGTCCTGGGGACAGAAACGGAGTCAGGGAAATTAAGCGGCCAAAAGGGGAAAGAGTCGAGATAAGATAAGGAGAGATGGAACAGATCAAGTTGAAGAGAGGAGCTGGGAACAGAAGAACTGAGAGAACTTGGAATAGAAAGAGAAGGAGAGCAATTAGAATGGATTAGAGAATGAGATGAGTAGAGACAAGATAGAGAGACGATACAAGACGAGTACAATGAGAAAAGAAGCAAGTAGAAATAGTGAGACCAGGGCGTGCGAGAAAACAAAACAGAGACGAGAACACGGCAAACAATACAAGGCTACGGTAATATCAAGACTAGAGTACTACTTACTACTCTACGACTTATATACTACACAGTACGTAGGGCCCGGGGCTCAGGCCTGGGTTCCAGTGGTGGGTCGCAGCGCCGGGGCTTGGGGTGAGACCCAGGGGCCATGCGGGGTGAGGTTGAGACATGTCACATGGCACGGAGGTCTTGCACTGGAAACGCAGAGACACGCAGTGGTGGTGCGGTGAGGAGGGAGCGGGAGCGGGGCATGGCATGCGGAGGTCAGCGGCAGTGATGCGTGATTGTGATGCGTAGCCGAGACCAGCGCTGATGTGGCAATCACAGCAGTGATGGCCGGGGGATGCCGCAAGTGGCAGTGGCTGTGGCGGTGACGGGCAGTGATGGCCGGTGATGGCCAGGGATGCTGCAGGTAGCGGTGGCTGGTGGCGTCAATAGTTGGTGATGGCTGGTGATGGCCAGGGGTTGCCGAGGGAGTTGGCTGGGTAGCGATCGGAGCCCAGGGCAGTCGTGGGGGTGGTTTTGGGAGGGTTGGAGTCCCGGGGCCAGGGCTGAGCCCCGGGGGTCAGTAGCAGGTCGTGACACGGAAGGGGAGGAAGACCCGGACAGGGTCAAACTATACAAAACATAAATACAAGCTACCCACAAAATGTTAGGGGACTTCCATTCAACTTCCATTTTTGGCACTTTACTATGCTCCAGCCCACCTCCTATGCCACTCCCCAAGACCTTCAGGGCTTGCCTCAGACCCCTGAGGCTTGTTCTAGACCCTCAGAGATCTCCAGAGGTTGTTTTCTTTTTAGAAAACCCCCAAAACTTCCTGCACTTCCTGTTCAAGCATTATCCAAGGTTAAGTTAGCTCCAGTCACCTGTACAGTTGTTCTCATGCCTCCTCCACCTGCTGATGCACCGCATCAAGCAGTGGAAATCCTTAGACTTATTCTCTTCAGATTTTCCTCGGCTAGGTGATTTGTTACTATTGTATTGTTGATCATCAGGCCTAATACAAGTTTGGATTTCCCTCTGCTAGTTGTGTGATTGAACCGCAACTTCCAGAGGTTGCTTTTACACAAAATGCAGCAGTAGCCTACCCAGGCCATATGAGACGCCCCTCCATTCTTGAATGGAGGTGGATGAAGAAGAAGGGCACCACAAGCACCAGTTTTCAGACGTGTGCCATGAGTGCTATTACCAGCTGGCACTGAGCCATCAGCAGGCACTGATGATGACATATGTTGATATGAGGGCATCATGAGCTGAAAATGGTAAGCCACAATGAATATCAAAAACTATAGTTATACCTTGTATAGAATAAACCGCTGAACCCACGCCAATGGTGGGAAACACTATGTCAACAAGAAAGAAGTCAGACTAATGCAAAGGCGATGTCACAAATCCATCATGACATCAGGATCTCAACATTCCAGACAGGTGGCTGTGCTCAGTGATGGCTGCCATCATAGATCACTGATCTGTGATGATATCAAGATCTCAGTGATTGCATCACAATCTTGGAGTTGGCTAGATAGGTGGATGTGCCTGGCAATGGCCACCATCATGGATCATTAACCTGGTGATGGGACATCAATCATGCCCCAAGAAACTCAGTTGTCGTATCTACCAACTACCGCCACTACCTACGCTCACCCGTGGACCATCTACCTCGCTGTCACATGCATGAACCCATGAGAGGGATGGATGGAAGATGAAGGGAATCACTGGCCAGCTAGGACAATGCTGGAGGGATGGTTTTTGCCGGAATAAGGCTAAACCATTCCTCTGGGAGGGTCTGGACATGCCAAGGTGGCGGCAGCACCCTGGGTATGCAAGGAAAGCGGCGGAATCACGTGAACTGCACCTGGTCCGTGCACATCACTAGGAGTTATAAATAGGAGGGTTATTGGGAGATGCTGGCCAAGCAACTAGCTGCCATGGCATGGGATCCCCAGGGGGCCGATTCTTAGGCCTAGGAGCAGTAGTCTTCTTAGGAATACATTGGTTTTATTTGAGAATTAAAACTGGTTTAATTACATTCCACTTAGTGTGAATTAAAAGACCACCTCAAAACAAATAAACTATATTATTTCATTAATTAAAAGTGTGCACGCATGTAACTAAAGCCTGATGCAACTAAAGCAGATAGATTTATTGCAATCTAATCAGATAAGCCTATCAATAAGATTAAAATAAATCTCATTACGCATCAATGTGTGCGCTGTGGTGCCTGCAGCAATGAGGGAAGTTGCGCCCCAAGTGCAGTATGAGATGGGCACAGAAGTGCTGCTTCAGCATTTAGAGGTAGCAGGGCAACCAGTGCCCCCCACAGCATCGTTTCTGCAAGACAATCTTGCAGTAATGATGATGGAAGGACTGCTCAATCAGATTGAGCTGATGCAGAGACCGCATTTCAGTGCTGGAGCAGATTGACTGCACTACAAAGCACAAACTATCATCCTCTGAGGAGGCAATTGGAGAGCCTAAATGGGCCAGACAGCAGCTACCACAGCCGGCTGAAGCAGCCAGAGCAGGAGTGCCCACCACAGGTCAGTCGGTGTCACTGGTGGCTTTGTCACTTGACATGCATGTGCAGCCTACAGCCACCTCTATGGGATCTGCATTGTTGTTAGTCATGCCTGTGTCGCCTACGGCTGCCTCTACTAGACAGGCAACATCATTGTCCATGCCTGTGCAGTCTATTGCCACCTCCACAGAATAGTCAACAGTTGTCACCTTGGCTCCTGTGGCCTCAATGGCACCGAAATTGCCAGAGGTGCAAAAGGTGCTGGTGTCAGGTGATGAGGAGATGGGAGAGGTCCCACTTATGATGGACAAGATAGCACCTTTGGACAGCCCCTGGTCGATGACAACAGTGACTATGGAGAGTCGCAGTCCATGGAGGAGGAGGAAGAAGAAGAGGGCAAAGCGCCCACACAGTGCTTTCAGCACATTCAACAAAACAAGAAGATTGCCAAGAAAAAGGAAAACAAGGTCAAGGCTGCAGCTGTTCTGGTGCACCAAGCACAGAACAACTTCTCTGGCTGCATCCTCAACAGATTGAGGGTGAATATCTGGGAGCTGCTCAATGTTGAATGGCTCAACTCGTGCTTCCATGGGACTATTGGCCTCTGTTGCTACTATTTGTACCAAACAAATACCATGTTTGTTGGTGCCAAGGCCATTCAGGTGGCTGCCTTTGAGTTCAGTAGTGGCCAGCAGGCCAAGATTCCCAGCACAATGGTCTACAAGCTTGTCTGCTGGGGATTTTATAGTATGCTATTTGAGTTGGAATGGCTTCACAAGTACTATTCAAACCCCCATGTACCTTGTCACAACCATATCGTCATGTATATGCTGCTTACCAAACTCCAGGAGTTTGCTCAGAAGTGCAACATGTCCCTGCAGGACCAAACTATGAAACTGTTGTGTGAAGATCTTGTGTATCAAGATCTGGTCAATCTTCTGCTGGTGGAGCATCAACATATCCCATCGCACTTTCTGCACGTCAAGGAAGATGGAACCTCTGCTCTGCACATCATGTGCATGCTTGACCCTAATATGCCATTCAACCTCAAACAGCTAGCGCAATATGTGCTTATTATTGGCAGACCAGGAATGAAAAATACCTGGCAAGGCATTGAAGTCAACTATGCCTACCACATGCATTGGCATACCCTGTCTGAGTTTGCTCTCTGCTAGGCCCTCTGCACTAACAGTACAGGTAAGACTATGCTGGTCCGTTGGCTAGCGCTTATTATGGCGTGGTCAGGATTGTACTGTGAGGTGGTAGATGCCTTCAATAAAGTCTATGAGAAACCATTTGAGGCCCAATGCAGGGCCCACGTAAACATTTTCCAAGTTCACATACCAGATGATCAGGTGCAGAACTCTTCTGATGACAATGTACTTTGTGTCTTACTGTACAACCACATTCCAGTTGAGTGGGTTGTCCACACCTATATTGATGGCATGGTTTACTTGGAACAGCAGTTCCATCACCTGATGATGTTGTTAGACATCTTCTGAGAAGTTGACAATGAGTGCTTGGAGCACCTCAAAGTGTACGGGACACCAGCAACTGTCCCTCAATGGGATGGATGGTGTGAGATGAGTGAGGAGGACTACTACCACCTCTTGTTCAAGCACACTAAAGAGAGCATGGCTGGGTTGTTCCCCAAGGCCAGCAGCCTCTACTATTATATTGGAATGGACCCAAATGTGGGTCAGCTCTGGAAGCAGACACCAGCACATGGTATGATGCCTGCTATTGGGGCTGTGACTAACATTGCACTAACCAATTGTGAAATGGTAGATGCAACTGCTGCAGGGAGTACAACAACCCCTCCAAAGAAGGACTCCAAGCCCCTCCCCTCCACACTTAATGTCACAACTGGGGAGGAGGCAAAGATGACAGACACAGGCAGAGATCCACCAAGTACATAAAATGGGCCTGAACAGCTCTTGTTATTATATATAGTCAAGGTAACGTCGAGTTGTATACTTGATACAACTTACTGACACTAATTGTGCTCTGTAGCACATATTGTATAGTTCTTTGTGTTTTTTGCACATGGTGTAATACATGGTGTCATACAATGCCAAATTCTTGAACTGTCTCATGCACCTTTGGTGCCTGTAAGCGCTAAGTGTGTTAGTCCAAGCAATAGTACCTGAGCGGGTACTCTGAACAACCAGAATGAGTTCATGTCAAGCAGTGTATCTGCTTGATTAGTAGTCTATCATTGCTTATAGCGACACAAAGTGATAGAAGAGCAATTATGCTCACAGTCTTGAGTCAAGACCTAAGCTTAAACTGTAAGGGCGACCTCTGGAGGCTGTGGCTCAGTCACACAGCTGGCAGAGGGAAATCCAAAGTATATTAAAAGTAGGTCACAAATAGCTAGTACGGTACTAACCTGGCAGAGGG
>JAGGAQ010000237.1:0-27873 GCA_017657225.1 Termitomyces sp. T69sscA | reverse complement strand
AAGAGTAAACGATAGTATGAGACTGATCAAGAGCGATTAGAAATGACTAGTGGGTCCGAGAGTCACACTCCGCTACAAATTCTCGCTCTGCTCACTGAATGTTACCTTTGCCGACAGAGATCTATTCATTAATATTCCGCCTCGCTACATGTGTTCCCGAAGCATATGACACATCATTTGAGGCTGTCCAAGGAGAACATCGCGACACACTTACTCAAATTATTCATGACTCAACATGTATCAAAGCAGCGATTTCCATCTCATCGAAAGCTTTCCATTCTATAATGGAACGGTTTCTCTACGAAACCGTGATCATCTACCGGTTTCAAGTAGTTCCCAATGTCCTCAAACTTCTACGATCTGTTCCGACTGGATATTCAAGACCGAGAGGCCACACATGCCGTCGATTGGACCTTTATCTAGGGGTGGCATATACACAGAATTATCTTGACGAGGCATGGGATGACGGTGGTCACGTACTCTGGGGACTCATACATGCATGTCCTCATCTTGAAGTTCTAGTAGCCCGGGTGATTTATACCGGTCCAGATCTCGATCGGTGGCTATATCCACATCATACCCACAGTGCCTTGTGGAAGACCATCACGCAGTTGGCGAGCACGCTTCGTCACCTTGAACTCTTCGGTTTCACTATGTGGATGAACCAACTGGAGATGATGTTGAGGTACATGGTGAAGCTTGAAGTGTGCCATATTTGGCATTGCAAACCTCTCCATGAAATCAAGACCTACGACCTGCTTCATTCAGGACAGTGGGAGTTGCAAACTTGCGACGGAGAGGAACCAGTACATAAAACAATCGAGATACTGTAAACTCGCAAGAATGTAGACGTCGAGGGGGTCGATGAAGTCACGAGAAGGTGGTTCGATGATGACATTCTAGCCGAGTTCCTTGATGCGAAAATTCACGCAGCGTGGCCTCCATATGCCGGAGATCCGGCACCATACTTGCTTCCAAAACTCCACTCTATCCCTCGACGTGTTCAATGCACGTTTCTTTGAGTTTCGGTTGCCCACACTCCGGTCACTTCGCTCAAAGACCGCCAGTTGTGATCATATTCTTTTCAATACAAACGCCATTACCGAACGTCTGAACCTGGATCCTCCTGTGAGAAGATTGATCAGTGGCGGCTCCTCCCCCTTCGAATATGTAAACAACTTTTATAAGAATCCCGTCGCGCACAGCACCCCTTTTGGCATTTTCCCCAAGACAATAACGCATCTTTCTGTGGAACCTTGGGTCATTTTATATTTCTTTCCTAATCTTACCGATTTGACGTTGCATACTGATATAATGGTAAGCTGGAAAACGATGCCGTTCTGGAAACCACATGGTTCTCTTCAGCGCGTAACAATCGCTGTCTTTGATACATTTTACGAGTATCATACAGCATTAATAGGGAAATTTTTGGATGCGGTAAGACATGGATGGCTGTTGTGCTTAGACGACATTATCATTGCATACCGGTACGGAAGGAAAGAAGGGGCCCCGTTTCCATTCGAAGACTGCGAAAAGTTGGGTATCAGGTTAAACATCGAAGATTTGAACGAGGCAGTTTTGACCGACCCATTCTTTGTTTCTTTAACATAATACGTTTATCTCTCCTAGAAGGATACCAAATGCACAAGGTGTCTTTAGATTTTGACTTGAGCATGTATGTCGTATCAGAATTACCAGTCGATCAAGAGTGTCTCTCCTCCATTGCCACCAAAGTAAACATGCCATAAAGGGCATGACCGTCAAGGAAAGGAAGGACCTCATGTTTAATTTTTCTTAGTATGCCATATACGACACAACTAAGCCGTACGATTGTTTGATCAGGAACGATGTATGAGTTTTACTGTTTTGGTGCAGTATGTATACACACTCTGAAGGAAAGGCAATGCTATTTGATTACTTCCTACGACGCTGAGCATCAGACGAAATTTTCTTTCCGCTTGTCCGTAGTTGTGACGACCCCTTTGCCTCTGACCCTTGACCCCTAGAACCTGAAGGGGATACTCTCCTTCTTTTTCTTGAACTGGCCCTCCCGAGGTTGTCTGACAACTCATCCTCAATTGCACGCTTAGCAAGCTTTTCCTCTTTCTCCAAGTCAGGCAGAATATTATATGATTTGTCGTTTACAGGCCAATTAGTCGCTTCCAAACAAATTTCAAAGTACTTGGCCAATCGGTCATGGGTGTCGAGGACGCGCGGAGTTACGGGAACAGGCTCGTTTGCCGCAGGTAAGGGGAGAGATGGAATTGCAGCCGCTCGTTCCCACGCCATCAATTCGAGTCCTCCATCACTGTCTCTTGGGTCAGATTTCGCCAGTTCACTCTCTATCCACTCTTTCACAGCTGCAATTGCCGCCTTGACCCATCGATGTAGAGGATCAGATGTTAGCTTGAAGTCATGGCCAATGTAATCATTATGCCGGAAGAGATTCCTCCGGGCTTCACCGCCTCCATATTTACCATGGCGAATACGTTCCCGACGAGCGAAAACATTGTTGAGAATGTATGACGTCGACTCTGTTTTACTGTGGGGCAAATAGCGTAGAGCATGGTAGATGACAACGAGGACAAATGATTCCATGTCATCCTGGATTGTGTGAGCATCATGTTGGCCTGTGAGCAGCAGGCTTGACATGAATTCCCAGGTTCCCTATAGATATGATGTGAGTATGATCAATAAGTACTATATCAGAGCTCACCGTCCGCTCATGCCGTCGGCTGTTCACTATGTCGACTTCCTTCTTTGCCAGGTCCCAATCATTCAGTATTCCTTCATCGCCAGAGATGCCAGTGATAAGGATATTGTTCGCACTAATGTCGCGATGGATGATGCGGCATTTTGTGTATGCATCCCAAGAGGCTGGTGAAGGGCGACCTGAGTCAAAGTTTCAAAAAGATCGGCCAAGACTCACCAATGAACGCATGCCAGACGACTCGCAGCATACCTTTGGAGCTCGTAAAATTTTTGAGAGGTTTCCCGATCACTTCAGATATGAAACGATGGAGGATACGTTGAGTAACCCTGTGCCAGTCCTCTCCACACTTCCAAGAACCATCCAACTTCTGAGTTGAGTTACGACCTTTCCCTTTGGCTTTATCCTGCAAAGGTTCGTTCGCTTTCTCAACAGAATCAGTAGCTTCATCACCACTTTGGTCTTCAGCTTCGCCTTCTTTAGCACGCCAAGCTTTTTCCTCCTCCTCAACACTAACATAAAGATCAGTCTTCGTGACGCCGTTGATGACGTCCCCTCCGCAAACGTAGATCGGAATGTGTCTGACTCCCTCGTCTCGGAGCGTGCGGAGGATATCGGCCTCTTGAGCCAAGCTGTGCGCCCTCCACCCATCCTTCAAGAGATATTTCCTTTTTGTCACAATCTCGTACACAGGATAGGTTCTGGTGCACCGACCCGTGAGTGAGCGAGGTTCAGACAGGCAACCCCAAGCGAGAAATTCTCGGTTCTTGTCGTCCTCACCAGGGATATTGAATACGACCACTGGACGATGAGCCTCAGGATTCCATTCTTTGAGCTCTCTGTAGGCGATTTCCACTTCTTCAGGTGTCGCACGACGCACGAATGGGTCTCTACCTCGACCAACATCATCGAGGTGAGAGAATCTCCAGAGGAATTCCGCCAAGAATGAACAATCACTTTTATAATCAAATTTCTCAGAAACGATGGCACCAGCGCGGTCCCAGCGGATGAAGCGGACATGAGTCCCAAAGAGAAAGATGGTGAAAGCATGATGGCGATGTTGACGAGCAAACCACTCGGTCGCGTAGTGTATCAACTGACCACGAGATCTACTGCCTGCCATGGTTGTGGATTCGAACTGCCAAGATCTGCGGTCCTGACCCTCGGGGGGATCGGCAAAAGCATCATCGGTGTTATGACCTTTGAGCTCACTATGGAGCTCAAGTTCGCCGAACTGGGTGATCTTTTCTGACACATCCAAATCTTGACGATACATGCTGGGGTCGGGCTTGAGGCGTGGGGCATTTATCATGTCCTTGTCGACATGAAAAATTGTGTTAACCATTTTGAATCCAGGGATGAGTCCATTGTCAGTAATGACCTTCATCTATCGCTACAGCTTAGTTATTGAAACCAGCGTGCTAGATGAGATTGACTTACATAGGGCTTATACATCTTATTCTCCGGAGTTTTGTTCGGAATAGCACGGGCAAAGAGGTCTTTCTCCAAGTTAGTGTGGCCCGAGATCGTGTCTCAGTTCCTACCTTGGGCAGAAACTCATCTAGGAATCGCTGTACAGGCATAGGACCCAAAAAAAGCTGCACCATAGAAGCAACCATTTGTGCGAAGAGAATTGAGTTGTGGGCTTGCAAGTCCAGTGGATACTAGGTGCTTAAGGGGTGAGCCAGAGCCGCCAGCGCCAGAAAATGACCCAGGCATGGTAGAGGGACTTACAAAGAGTTCCAATTGCTTGTTTTCTGCCTCTTACGTCAAACCTGTCAAAAGAGCGATGACCACGCTGTAGTTCAACTTCCCCGGCCATTGGTCATATCGTGAATGAAAAAATCGACCCTGGGACGCATAGAAAATGACCAATTGTTGAATTGAAAAAAAGGACAGTCAGACGCTTGTACCTGTTCAATCCACAATCGAATGTACCCGAATTTATTTTAGTGATTCGGGCAATCGAATCGATTGCCCGGGGTTGATTCAGGCGGAGATTATCTTATCTCGCCCGCTTCACCCTAGTTTGGTGTCAACTTAAGCATCCAAGATATGAACCAGGGGGGGAGCGATCCAGCCTTTTGTGCTTAGTACAATACATTTATCTCTCCCAGAAGGAAACCATGAATGTACAAAGTGTTTTCAGATTTTAAATACAGCATGAATGTCGTATCATAATTACCATTCCAAGTTACTGTTACCACAACTTGAACCACTTCCACAAGAAGACGACGAAGCGTCTGCCATCATACCTTTTGACCCCACAACCTCGATCTGCGTCGCCGCGTTGAGCCCGAACGCTTCCGATTCGGCCTGTCTGACAAGCCACTTCTCAGTACCTATCACACTGTCGAGATCTTCAGCCGGAGGGAGTAAAAGCTGAATTTCTTCCTTTTCGTCTGGATTCTCACGTGCATCAAAAGTTAGAATTTGATAGTCTGAGTCATTTAGGCATTCCCCGCCAGCGAGGGCGAAGTTACGCTTGTGAAGCGGGCAGGAGACATACTAGAAATTATATAAGCTAATGCTATGAGGAATGACGGAAACAACATACGAGGTTGCCTTTAGTATTATCACCAATGATACCATGATCAAGAACGAATGCCCTATCGGCTCGTTATGATACACGAGAACGATCATCAATGCCGCAGTACGAACCTTTTGTGAGGGCACATTTGCTGTGTAGCATAGTAACCTCTATTTGGGACATGGAATATTGCAAGCCTGGTATTCCCATACTTAACAGCCGCACTCGTCGTCCCAGAGTCATTCGCCAACATGTCAGCTGTCTTCGCAACAGTCACCCACTTCCAGTCCGATTTAGCAGTGACAACGTTTTCGTATGTGAACTTGACTGGCGGGTAGGCTTTTGGCCAATCTGCGGGACGGGGCTGCCCACGTTCGGTAATGACTTCGCTTTGAGGAAGATTTTCATCCGTGTTGACGAATTGTTTAAATTGTTTACGCTTGGAATGGTCTGATCAACACTATTTAGAAGTGAATCAGTGGGATGAGAGCTAAATGGGGAGCTACCTTTGACAGCCGATGCCCATTCATCCTCATATGTGCTCACAAGGTTGTCCATCAATGCCTCCAAGTCCTTGCAAATTCCGAGTTCGTCTCGAAGGATAACTTTACGAAGTTTCTAGGCAACAGATATGGAGTTAAGCATGTCAAGATTATTCATGATGTACAACTGACTTCAATTCCTCCATCCATCCTCTCAATCCAGCGCGCCGTGCGTTCAAGTCTATCCGCAGTCATGATGTAGTATGCTAGGAACCGGTCGATGATGCGGACGACCTTTGAGGGGGGAACGTCTGTGGCGAAGAGGTCGGCATGACGCTATCAAACCATAAACTCCTGTCAGTAAAAGAGAGTTCAGCATACATACTGGGTTAGCACCGCCGTTTCCTCCTACGAAGACTATCGAGAATACATTAGATACTGGGAGTGAAGTTCAAAAGAAGAAAAAACGTACTATTCCATCCTTTATCTGTAGCAATGATACCAAAGTCCTTCCCTTGCGCCTCGGCACATTCACGGATGCAACCTGACACGCCGCCTTTGAACTTGTGCGGGCTACGAACACCTTTGTAACGGTTCTCGAGCTGGACGGCTAAGCCCACAGAATCACCAACACCGTAGCGACACCCTAAGAGATGCGATGAGATGACAGGAATGAAAACGAAAAATGAGTAAGCGGACGTACAGGTAGTACCGACACAAGACTTGACAGTCCTTAGACTCTTCCCGTACGCGTGTCCACTTTCGAACCCGGCTTCGCCAAGTTCCTCCCAGATAGCGGGGAGATCGTCCTTCCGCGCCCCGAACATGTCTATGCGTTGTCCGCCAGTGATCTAAGCAAGGGTCAGCCAGAATGATTTCAAAAGAACGAGATAGGATCGTACTTTTGTGTACAGACCATACTTCTTCGCCACTTTTCCGATAGAGATGAGACCGTCGGGACTGATCTCTCCTGCGGGGATGCGAGGAACGACGCTGAATGTGCCGTTGCGCTGCATGTTCGCCATGAAGCGGTCGTTTGTGTCTTGGTTTTGATGATGCACGGGCTTCATCACATGTTCGTTGTACCTGTTCGCATCATTTCATCACAGTCATTTATCCATAACAAAGCCAGGCGAGGGCACGTACAGACTGGAAAGAACGCTTGCAACAGCAGGTTTACATATCTCACAACCGATAGAAGATCCGTTGACGCCAATGGCCTTCATGATTTCAGTGAAGGAGCGAAGGTTCTTGACTCTGATAACATTGAAGAGGTCTTGACGGCTCATCGCGAAGTGTGGACAAAGATCGTTATTCAGTGTTCGACCGGCTTTCTGCATCTCTGCATTGAATATTTTCGTCGCCTGTGCCGTGTGATGGTTAGATCGTTCTTCACGTAGGTAGTAATTCCACGTACCAAGGGCATACAACCACCGCACCCGGTGCCGATTTTGGTCTTGGCTTTGAGATCGGGGACGGTGAGACATTTGCCGTCTCTCACTCGTTGCACGATAGTGCCTTTTGTTACATTCTATGCGGGTGGAGAGTTAGCAGAAAGATGGGACGAGAAGGAGGAGGCCTACATGACAGCTACAGACTTGAGCATCATCGTCGAGGTCCCCACCATCATTGTCGTCTTTCTTGTTGCTGACAATAAACTGGGAAGGAGGAACTTCAAGAGGTTTCTGGCAGAGGAAATGTAAAGTATCAGTACGAAAAAAATTCTGGTGAACGGTTTTTCCACCTTCTTCTTAACAATGGCCACGAGCTTAACAAAGTCCGAAACGTCACCCACCATCATCCCTCCAAGGAGGTACTTTCCATCCTCAGTGAAAATATACTTCTTATACGTTGCACTGAAGGGGTCCTTGTACACGAGACAGTTAATCGGCTGGTCTTTTGGGTCATTGCCGCCGTGGCGGCCTCTGCGGCTCGAGGGAGCTTTCTCGGGTAGAGAGACAGTCTTGGAATCCTTGGTGTCTTCTATGGAGATTTCGACGGCCGAGCGGTCGTAGTCATTACTGGGCTTAGGTGTAGATTGATTGATGATGTGAGTTTTGCCTATGGGTAGACGGCGATCGACAAAGTAGTCACCGAAGGAGGCGACGTCGACGCCCATTAGTCTACGTAGATTGAAATTAGGCGTAAACTCAGAGACAGAAAAGGCACACACTTAAGTTTGGTACTAAGATCGGGAGCGTTCATCAAGCGCGGTGCGTGTGATGATGTTTGTGTTAGGTTGAAGGCAAGGATGTCGGCCATTTCGACTATAGAACACACCTTGAGCATGTTATACCTGAGGAAAGTGGAAATTGACAAGTACCTCCGGGACCGATTAGACCATAACTGTTTTCCCTCCAGCTTGCACATTCGCCGATAGCATATACGTTGTCGACGGATGTCTTCAAGTCATCGTTGACAATTATACCGCCCCGGGGATGACACTGCAGTCCACTGGCCTTCGCCACATCATCTCGGGGTCGGATACCGGTGGCATAGATAACCAGATCTGCTTCGTGTATCGAGCCATCTTGAAACTCGAACCCGGCGAATACCTCCTCATGAGAACTCAAGCAATCCTCATTTGCGCATACGCGAGTAATTTGACGGATCGGTGAGCATCGCGTGAGAACTTGGACGCCCATAGCCTCGATTTGGTGGAGAACCATTTCACCGGCTTCAGCATCTAGCTGGCGAGATAGGGGATAAGCTTGTCGGTTGATGATGCTAACGCGGGAGATTCTAACACGGTCATTGAGATCAAGTCTAGAAAATGGAGAAGTTTAAATTGACGGACGAAGGCATATCGTATACTGCTTTTGCGGCTTCTAAACCCAACAAGCCACCACCAACGACCACGGCGTGTTTGACGGAAGGTTGCTCTGCATAGGCAATGATACCTTCTAGGTCGGCAATGTTGCGGTAAACGAAGATTCCTCGAGTGTTCTCTGCCGCGTTTGGTGGGACATACGGAGGGAGGTCTGCACGGGAGCCAGTGGCAATGACACATTTGCTGTAAGAGAAGGATCGATTCTTGCTAGTATGGATGAGATTCTTCTCGGGCGATAGGTGGGTGACGGTTTCTTGCAGGTGATAACTCAGTCTATGAGGATGGTGCTGGGCATACCAAGATGGCGGGTTGAGATACAGATCTTCAACCTAAAGCGGGTCATAAGGGATTAAGTTCAGGAAAAACTTTGGTGAGACAGAATTACATTACGATGTTCGAAGTACTCCGTCAAGCTACAAATGGATGCATTCAGAACCGGCCCGATGGGCCTCCAATATCAAACCGCAGCACGTACCCCACACGATTGTAAGCCAGGTGACTTTCTTCTCCACATGTAACGATGAAGTACTTCTGGTTGGAATCCAAGTTCAATAATTTCTCGATAAAAGCTGCGAAGAAGAATGATTAACAACGCTTTCGATATCAATCAATGAAGTTCGAGTCGTACCAATTCCAACCATTCCAAGGCCGACTAGAAGAGATATCAGAACATAGAGGGCTCGAAGGTTGCATGGGCAACGCACCAACGAAAATGACTTCGCGACCTTCAGGGATTTGAATGTCTGCAGCATCATCAAGCGTGGCTACTGAGTTAAGTGCAGGAGGATGGTCCAGGACAACGTCCACGCTGTTAGATGGAGCTGGAGACATGGTTCTCACACAAAAGAAGAGTAGATGAGGTGCCAAGGCTATGCAAGAAGCTCAGGCTTAGAATACGGCCCATTTTGACTGCCATTTGGAAAATGACTGAAGATACAACAACGGCAATTGCGGCAACGAGAACCCGGTGACCATGATAGATTCACATAGCGATAGGCTTGATTCGATTCAAATTTCTCAATACGGCCGGTGTCCAAGATAAGGCCAATTCGACTGAAGCTGAGAGAAATCGGATCAGGGTCGGCAAAAGCTGTCGAGCTCGACCCAGGAGTCACAAACAACGTAAAACAAGTTCATTCAAGCACTGTCGTATCTCGAGGAAAGAGGTATGAAATGAGGACTGAAGCTGACTCGACGATTTATTCATGCTGGCGGGTACTAAATCTGCCTGTATAGTGAACCCAAGCTTCATGCTGGATCGTAATACAGATTATTATTCTTGGCAAACCGGTAATTTGTGAGGGACTTATCTCTTTGGACAACTGTCGTTGCTATGTTATCTCATTGAGATAACTGTTATCTCATGGTTTCTCCTGTGCTATCTTCTTATCTGGTAGTGTTATTTGGTTCCCATACCACGAGCGGATACTTGCTTGACGTCAAAAAGGGTCACATACTTTGTATTCTATGCATCACTTGGCAAGAGGCGGCGTGGCTTCAGGGAAGAACACTGAACCCTCAAAGATAAGAAGATACTTGTTGTCAACTTGATACATGTAATACTTTGCGAGGACTGACAGGAAGGTTTGACAGAAAATGATGATATTCAGATTACAATGTTCCTTCACCCATATCTCTTATCCTCGTCTCGGTGCCTTGTCGACTAAGATTTCCTTGGTTTTCCTCACATCTTGAGCCATGCTATCAAAGTCTTATTCTTGGTCTGTATGTGGATTTCCTCCGTATTTCCCTGACTCGATTTGACTTTTTCTATTTCTGTCGTTGTGTTTGTCAATCGTTCTGCTTCTTTATGTTGGGTGTCTGTATCTTCTCAGACACGTGCAGAGCCTGAGAAGACATTTAAAACTAGAGTACATACGGTAGGTTTCCCGCTGCACAATAAAAGCCTATACCCCATGACGAAAACGACCAAGACCTCTACCGCGCCCCCAGCCTTTTCCTGGTCTCAACTATGGACCCCTGCAGTTGTTAATCCAGTAAATCTCAAGAGCTATACCATCCCACTTTTTAACCTTCGTGATCCCTACGCACGGGCATTCCACCTCAGCTGGTGTGAGTAAATTTATCGACTGCTCTAATTGTGCGAAGCGCTGATATCGTCATGCAGTGGGCTTCTTTGTCGCTTTCCTCTCATGGTTCGCGTTCCCCCCGCTCATCCCGGATGCCATCAAGTCCGACCTCAACCTCACCAATGCCCAAGTAGCTAACTCCAACATTGTCGCATTGGCTGCGACC
Organism: Termitomyces sp. T69sscA; assembly: GCA_017657225.1. Classification (NCBI taxonomy): domain Eukaryota; kingdom Fungi; phylum Basidiomycota; class Agaricomycetes; order Agaricales; family Lyophyllaceae; genus Termitomyces; species Termitomyces sp. T69sscA. The sequence continues at coordinate 17,065 of JAGGAQ010000237.1, read as the reverse complement.
TTGATCGTCCGCTTCGCCGTCGGGCCTATGGTCGATGCGTTTGGACCACGAAAGGTTATGGCAGGTCTCCTTGTGCTTGGCGCGATACCTTCCGGTCTGGCTGGGACGGCTCACAATGCGAACACGCTTTATGTTATACGGTTCTTTATTGGGATCCTTGGCGGAACATTTGTTCCATGTCAGGCGTGGACCTCATCATGGTTTGATAAGAACTGTGTAGGTACGGTCAATGCCCTGGTTGGAGGATGGGGAAATATGGGGTGCGCCACTAATCAACAACATCGAGCAAGATTTTCACACCATTGATAACAGAGGTGGCGCAACGTTTGCTATCATGACTTCGTTGTATGCTGCGCTCGTCAAAGCAGGAATGACGCAACATGTAGCCTGGAGAGCGTCCTTCGCTATCGTCCCGTGTGTACATCTATAATATTTTCCCAGGCGACTTGATTGACGTGTTCTTCACACACTTCCATGTCTCCTTCTCGTTGCAGTCATGACCCTCATTTTCGGACAAGACCATCCCGCGGGCAAATGGTCCGAGCGCCAGAACCTCCTTGCTGCTACAACGACTGAGAACCAAGGGGGGCACACTCACTTCCACACGGACAACGAGAAGGCCCTCTCAAACAAGAAAGACAAGAGCGATAAACACTCGGGAGACCAAGTCAATGTTCACATAGTGGACGACCCCGATGTCGATATTGTCATCAATTCCGTCGTCGATGTCGCGGTCAACGAGAAGTTGACTCTCAAGTCAACTGTTGAGATTGTACTCAGCCCGCTCACGTGGTTGCCGAGCTTTGCGTACTTCACGACCTTCGGTCTTGAGCTTGCTCTTGATGCTCAAATGGCGAATGTTCTTTTCGCATTATACAGCAAACGTATTCGCGGCTTCGATCAGACTAAAGCTGGTTATTACACGTCGATTTTGTACGTCTAGTCCTTTCAGTATATTCTGGCTCCGACTTCTTTTTCTCCGGAATCTCTGCTAAGTAAATTGCCTTAATAAAAACAGCGGCTTCCTCAATTTGTTTACGAGACCCTTCGGCGGGTACGTCGGCGACGTTGTATATAGGAAATGGGGTACGAAGGGTAAAAAGTATTGGATGTTACTTTGTGGCTTGATCATGGGCGTGTCGTGTTTGGCAGGAGGATTGTACCTTGCTAAGAGCAAAAGTTCCTCAGGGCCAGTCTGTATGTGCAATGTTCTTATCTCATACGCTTTCGCCCTGACTGACGGATACTCAAACTTGTTCCTCACAGTCGGTGTCGTCATGGGCATCTTCTCGATCACCGCTATCTTCTCGGAATTTGGCAATGGCGCCAACTTTGCTTTGGTTCCGCATTGCAATGCGTATAATAACGTGAGTTGTACCACTTGCCTCTCCAAAAGGTATGCTCAGAATAGATTGTGCGGATGTAGGGTGTGATGTCTGGTATTGTAGGGTCCCTCGGCAACTTGGGTGGTATTATCTTTGCGCTCGTCTTCCGTTTCCAGCCGGCGCATGGAGATGCGTTCTGGATTATGGGGGTGATCTGTGTTGTTATCAATGTCGTCCTCCTTATCGTTCCTGTGCCAAAGTTTTGATCTAGATTTTTTCACATCTCTGCCATTTCCAATTATATCCGTAGATTGTGTCAATGGCTTCTTTTCGTAAGATTGCCAGTGGGATTACGTTATGGGGTTAACCCGAAAAAGGGAAGACAAGCATAACTCGAGATGCCGAGACTTTGAAAGATATCTGGCGGGCGTGGTAAGCCTGCCCCAAGCGGAGTATTTCTGGGAAAGCTCGGACGAGATAATAGATGATTCTGTAGAAGTTTCAGAAACCCTCAAGTTGTTCCCATCGCTTCGTTTTTGGTACACTATGTCTATTTCTTCTGATTTCAAGTCCTCCATCTCTTCCGAACGCTCATCCGAGAAAGAGCCACCGGCATCTCCTTCATCCTTCTCGCACAGCCTTCCTATCCAGTTACCAGCGCCGTTCATCCCTCCTTCATTGGCTATCTCACAATTCCCTGATGTTGGCACGGTACCTCGAGTAATTGATAGCGCCTTCCCTCCTGTCCCAGATGAGGAGGCTGTCAAACAAGTAGACCCACAGGATATGTAGGTTGGGTCCACCTCATTGTAGCCTCTCTGACGGGAGTACTAGGGGAACCCCAGATAGCTGGGTACTCCGCGACTCTCGAATGGTGCGATTAACAGGAAAGCATCCATTCAATGCCGAGGCCAAGTTGAACGTCCTTTTCTCAAAAGGCTTTCTCACCCCGAGTAACTTGTTCTTTGTTCGAAACCACGGAGCGGTACCACAAGTGGACACACAGACAGCAAGAGAGTGGAAGGTTGCTATACATGGGTATGTGTGATACTTGCCCTTTTTCAGTCAAAGAAAAGCTAAGTATAGTCCAGCCTCTGTGAGAATCCTGTCATCTTTACGGTCGAAGAACTCCGGTCGAAGTTCGAAGTGATCACCGTGCCGGTCACACTTGTCTGCGCAGGTAATCGACGTAAAGAGCAGAACGTCGTGCAGAAGTCACTCGGATTCTCTTGGGGTGCAGCTGGTCTCTCTACAGCACTGTTTACCGGCGTAAGATTGGCTGATGTCCTGGACTACGTCAAGCCGATTCGGGGGGCAAAGCATGTTGTCTTTGAGGGATCTGATTCCCTTCCAAATGGTCCCTATGGAACGAGGCAAGAAAGATAAGGCTATCACATGGTTCTCAATTAACTGAAACTTGACAGCCAGCTCCTTTCTTGGGCTCGAGATCGAAGGAGAGGTATGATGCTCGCATGGGGGATGAATGGGCTTCCGTAAGTGCACCCTAATTACCATTGCAGAAGTATAGGCTCCAATGGATTTTTAGCCTTGAACCCGACCACGGATTTCCTTTGCGACTCGTCGTCCCGGGACAAATCGGAGGTAGATCCGTTAAGTGGTTGGGACGGATTGAGCTCTCTCCCTTCGAGAGCCAACATCACCTTCATTTCCATGATAACAAGGTTATTCCTATGCCGGTCGGTCCAGATCGTGCAAGAGCTGAGAAAGAGTGGTGGTATGATCCAATGTTTGTCTGTGGATTCTTGTCGAGTTTGGTCTGCTGAAGTTATCTCCGCCAGATACATGATTCGAGAACTAAATGTCAACAGCGCAGTTGCGTGCCCTGATCACGGAGAAATCATTGAAGCTCATCTTGAAGGTACATACACTCTACGAGGGTACGCTTATGCTGGTGGTGGACGTCGGATCACGCGCGTGGAAGTTTCGATCAATGAAGGAAATACATGGGAACTTGCGGAGATTGAATATCCTGAAGATGTCTTTCGCTCTGTCGCGTTTGCCGACTCTGTCTATGGTGCTCTGGACCTCACCGATAGCGATCAATGCTATTGTTGGTCATTCTGGTCGCTGACAGTACCTCTCCGGTCATTACGGGACAGTCAGAGCATCTGTGTCAGAGCGATGGACGAGTCTTTGGCTCTTCAACCCAGAAACATGTATTGGAACGCGACTGGAATGATGAATAACTGGTACTTAATATAACACTACTAAGCGTACAGCACTCACAAAATATCTAGGTGGTTTAGAGTTTGTATACATATCCTTGAAGACGGACGAATGAAATTTGAACACCCCACAAGTGAGTGTGGCGCTGGCGAGACCGCTTTGTGCAGGCATGATTGACTACTATGGTTTCAGTGGCTGGAAACCAGCCTGGAGGCTGGATGCAAAGGTTAAAGGATGAAGGAAGAGATCCTTCAAAGCCAGTCTTTTCCACTTCGGTGTCGGATACAATGGAAACAGATACTCCTGCTTCAGCCCCGCCTCCGGCTATTTCTATGACACGCTCTGAGGTCAACCGGAAAATTACTGCAGACGAGCTTCGTGTACATGCTAACTCCGCAAATCCTTGGTTCGTAGTCTGTGGTGAGGTCTGTAGGCCTTTATATCTTCACTGCTTCGACTCGTAACCATTTTATAGGTGTACGACGCAACAACATATCTCAATGATCATCCTGGTGGTTCTCAATCTATTATCCTCGTTGCCGGGCAAGATGCTACTGAAGACTTCATGGCTATACACAGCTCTGACGCTAAGCGAAAGCTAGCTGAGTACCACATAGGAACTCTGGTAGGGGAGATAAAGGAGTCTACAGCGCCTGACGACTTGCCAACTTCTTCCTTCCTTCAATCAAACAAGTGGAAGGCTGTCACTCTCCGGACAGTGACAGATGTTTCCAAGGACTCTAAAATCTTCCGTTTCGTACTAGATCACAAGGAAAGAGATCTTGGTCTCCCGATTGGGCAGCACGTTTACGTCCGCCTTCAAAGAAAGGTTAACGGGAAGGCTGATCCGGCTGAACTCGTACAACGCGCATATACACCTGTCTCAAGGAAGGATGATAGAGGTTTCATCGATATGCTCGTCAAGTAAGTTTGCTTTACTTACTATAGTTTTTAGCCCAATGATGATAGGATATACTATCCCACTCAACAGTTCCCTCTTGGAGGGCGGATGACTTTAGGCTTCGCTGAACTCGAAGTCGATGATACCATTGAGCTCAAGGGTCCCATAGGGCACTTTGTATGGCTCGGTAACGGCATGGCTGGGCTCCATGGGATTCCGAGGCGCGTTCGACGAATTGGGATGATCTGTGGTGGGAGTGGAATTACACCTATTCTTCAGGTATTGCGCGGAATCTTTACCGATACCGTCAACAACGATACAGACGTGTGGGTCATGGACATCAATCGCGATGTTGGGGATATACTATGTAGGGACGAACTCGATGAGTTGGCGAAGGCTCATAGTTCGCGATTATTTCTGCGCTACTCGTTGACGGGCAAGTCCATTCCTCATGACTGGAAACAATCCCTTGGCCGCCTGAATGCGAATATGATGAACAAGTATCTTCCTCCCCCGTCAAATGACGGTCTGATCTGTATATGCGGCCCCCCCGCAATGGAACGAATGGCAAAAGGTAATTTGTGATGCGGTTGGCAATCCCGTTTTTTGTCTGATTTGTTCGCGCAGATCATCTTGTCAGCGTAGGCTGGGATGGAGCCTCACAAATCGTCATCTTCTAGTTAAACATAACCGTGAAAAGCATGAGGCAAGTCATTCCCAAGGCAATCATCGCCACACAGCGAAAAAACTCTTAATTCCGATAGTTGCTGAAGCTTCCGGTTGTTTTAAATGTTTTTATTCCAGAAAACATTGGTGGCTTCGATTAGTTGTCATAAATCGATATAATTCCAGAGACTTGGCATAGAAAATACTGCCTGTAGGTAACTCCGATGTATTATCGTGTGCACCTTACGTGAACCAGATTGTCTCGTTTACTGCCGTTGCATGAGATCACTGACAGCGCCTTGGTCTACTCGGCCGTCTCGCGATTTCGCGTTCGTAGTGAGTACTTTTTTCAGTCGCCCACCCACTTCTCCCGATTGTCTACATTGTTTTGGTATTCGTTCTTAAGTACACTTTCTTGGTACATGATCTTTTTATCCATCTTCTTACAAGTACATATAGTCAGCGGTAGAGATTTAGCCTCCCGTGTTTTTCCACATTCTCGACCGCTTGAAAGAACGAACGGTCCGATTGGCGCTAAGTACACTACATCAATCAACATCCAGCCAAGCAGCATGCTAGTGATGCAATGCAATTCAGTAAGGCCGTAATGCACGATGCATCTTCGCGACTATCCTAGCGACAGTTTGATTTACGATATTAACATTCAACCGGGGCGGCCAAAAGTCATAGCGCGATGTGAACAAAGAGGTTAAAACAAAATCGAGTAGTAAGCATTCGGAAAACAAATCATTGACCTTTCCCGTTACCTACCCTATCTTTTAATCGCTTCCGTTCTGAATACAGCATTACGAGTAATAGAAATGCCAAGTGCTCTGATGGAAGGCTAGTTGAAATCGACAAGGTGGCCGGGTGTTCATCGCTGAGGAATTCGGCGATAATAGTGTTTTGTGCGCTTTTCGATGTCGCCTTGACATCCGAAATCAACAGGTTGATCAATGAGAAATTAAGAAGGGATTCACAGTCCATCTGTGTCTGTCGTATTTGACGATGAAAGCGGTCCCAGACCACCGCCATTCTCGAGTGCTGATTGAATACATCAGTCAAAGGATGGACTCAGAGTGTTTGGTTCTGATTATGTGGGCTTACGAACGAAAACACTCAGTCTTGGTGTTTATATCATCCCATTTGCGTAGTGTTGTGTCGATTTGGAATTCGTGCGTTTTCCAATTGATAGTAGACTGTGGGATCCAATTTGGAGACTCTCTGGAACCAATAGTCTCAATTTTAGTTGTCTGGGGTGTGTCTACAACCCGGTTGGAACTGGTTTTATATGGTGGGAGAGAATCGTGCGGAGTCAGTGTGCTTTCAAGGATATCTTGGCCAGAGAATACGAAGCTAGTCAAGCTTGCCATGTCAGTCGAGTGCGAAAAGATTAAGAGCGATAAACATATGAGAGGCTTCCTTTTAAAGAGGAAGCACTATGCCGGATAGCCGTCGTACCGTTGTCGAACCGTGTATTCGATGGGAAAGTGGTCACTGGTAACAATCTCAGATATATTTAGAATCAAAAAGATGCTGAGGGATAAATGCTGAAACACACCAAACACACCATATGTGGTGGTGTAGTATCGCAGCTTGGACGCCGAAACAACGCCGAGGGAGAAACATGTGAACGTTGAATGACATTGTCATGTTGTAACAAACGTCCCCGGAAACCCACCTTATTCACGTCTAAAGGGATTATAAAGATCACCCTGAACAGACTCAATGATAGAGTGATATTTCAATTTTGAAGGACTACCTTCACCCATTGGAGAGTACAAGTTGGCCAAGATGAAATGAGTTCAAGTTGATCAATACGCAACACAATGTTACTCACTTGAGTTGTTGGTATAGCCATCCGAATTCGCCTTCCTAGCTAGAATCTACCCGTCCTATAAAGTGGTCAGAGAAACTCAAAAGAAAATGTGTACATGAAAAGAAGGGTAATCGATGCTTAAATTTCCCAGCGAGAGAATAGAGGCTGAAAAGCTCCAGATTATTGGTTTTTCCATGTTCCTTTGTCTTTTGGGTTGGTCGAATGTATGCAAGGATATCGGATAATGGCCCATCAAATCATGTACGGACAGTCCTGTAGCAACTAAATTCAATGCATTTGACCGTGGAGTGTTGTATGTTATCATTCACTTAGCCTTTCAGCTAATACATTTTTGAAGCCCCTTGTATTCTTCTCAAAGTCTTAGTATCAGGAAACTATGATTAACCTATGTAAAACCCAGGATGTCCTTGAGCTGTGTCTTTGGAATGGCCGCTGGGAAAGCCTTCCGGAGATGACGCGTCTTTGTTTTCGATTCATAGGCATAGGCGAATCCGATGAGGTCAAAATCTGAAAATTCGGTACCGAGGAAAGACAGACCAAAGGGGACGCCAGGTGCTGGATATACAGTACGAGGGCCAGCGCTACCGATGGCGACGTTCTCACTGAAGAATCCCAGCGGTACTAATCCGCAGTTTTCAGTATCTTGCCTTCTCAAAGATCAAATTCTGACCGACCTGAGATAACAGGATAGCCCGCGATGGCTACAAGGCTCTTTAGTCGTGTCGCTTCATGGGATCTATGAATTATTTGTACCTGGTGGAGTTGAAGTCAAGCCGTCCGAAGGTAGAACCAACGCATCGAGATTGTGCTGTTGTAGAGCCGCGTCGATACCTCTTATCGCGCCAAGGTCACGGTTCGCTGCAAGAGCTGCAGCAAAAGTGGAATCGTACCCTCCTGTTGCCTCGGAACGTATAAGGCTGGAATTTAATGTTAGGTCGCACAATTAAATGGTCTCCGAGACAAACATCGACTGGTCTTCAAAACCCTCAGGCTTCTCGAGATCGGGGTGGTCGTCATTGAATTTGATAAGGTCAGCCATAGTTCTTACACCCGAGGGGTTCGATGTTAGATTGGAAAGGTACTTGTTAAGACCGATCTTTGGGGGAGGGGGGATATGTCAATAAAGCAGCTAGTGTTCATTCCACAGTTTCACCTTGAAATCAACATCAAGAACTATAGTCTCGCTGTTTGAAGCTTTGATTTCATCGGCAGACGGTAGATCAGCCGGATCAACGACTGTAGCACCTAAACTCCGGATGATTTCGAGAGCTCCTTCGAAAGAGACAAGGACATCGGAACGACTACCCTTTTCGTCATCAAGGAACACCCGACGGGGGACGCCGATTCGCTTTCCTTCAAGCGCACGTGGATTCAAGGCATCGGAAAAATCAGGTATGACGTCGGGTTGGGAGAGTGTGTCACTGTCGTCGGGGTCCTTCCCAGCTATCGCAGATAAGACAACGGCTGCATCAGCAACGCAACGCGCCATCGGGCCAACAGTGTCTTGATGTGAGGATATCGGCACTACTAAAGCGATGAGGATTTATGAGCGAACAATATATTGAGTCAATCAGCTTTCGAACCTCCTGCACGCGAGGTTAGCCCTACTGTCGGCTTGATCCCAACAATGTTATTACGACACGAAGGGCTTATGATGCTCCCATCTGTTTCTGTACCGATGGTCACGGCTGCAAGGCCAATAGACGCAGCAACAGCAGAACCAGAGGATGAGCCACTTGGATTTGCACTGGGGTAATATGCATTAGTCGTTTGCCCACCCACGCCGGACCAGCCGGAAGCACATTTGCCCCGATAGTGTGCGAGCTCTGAGAGGTTGGTTTTCCCTGAAAGCGATTTATGTGAGATTTTTGATTCTGCAGACAGAAAGATATCGACGGCACATACCGAGTATGATCGCCCCGGCGGCCCGAAGCCGCTTTACTATTCCCGCATCATCTGGGACGACTGAATGTTGAAGGCCGAATGTCCCCGCAGTTGTGTTCATGCCTGGAAGATAGGGAACTCTGAAGGTGGGCATACTGCTTCTAGCTCACCTTCACGGGCAACAGTGGCAATGTTATCCTTTGCTCTGATATTTGAGAATGCGCCAAAAGAGTCGCATTACACTAAGTACCTTTAGGAGGACTGGGATTCCGTGAAGAGCACCTCGCGGACCCTTCTCCTGGCGTTCGGCATCTAACTCTGCTGCTCTGCTCAGGGCGGTTGGATTAATTTCGAGGACGGCACGAAGAGATGGTCCCTTCAGATTGACTTCCTCAATTCTAGCAAAGTAAGTCTACAGAAGACAAAATTCGTGAATCTTGGAAAACTGCGTTGAGTTTCAAACTACGTACCTTGACGAGATCTTCGCTGGAGAAATGGCCCGCCCCTAGCCCTGCTTGGAGTTCTGCTATGGAAGCTTCATATAAGTCTGGATACATGCTGATTGCTATCAGAGAGATTGCAATGATGGCGTTAGTAATATCTATCAGAGAAATGTGCGCTTGAACAATCGATGGCCACATCCATCCTTTAGACTCAGGAGTAAGTAAATGGTTGATCTGCATGGCCAATGTCCAACCCGCCTGCAGCTGCCCCCCGAACACATACTTGGAATTCTGGAAAGAACAACAACCAGGTATCGCCTCAACGCGGCGAGGGATATCACACGTATCTCCTCCGACCACCATGGGAAAGCTTGGCTTCCACCCGAAATTCGATGTAGGTATCACTCAGCTGCAGTCAAATAATGATAGGCACCGCACAACAAGGATATGCAAGTCCGGATGGGACATAGGCGCTTGAGAAGGCATCGATTGAACTCAAATTGTACCGATAGCTATACTGATCGACTAGAAGAGACCGGAGGATATCTCCGGCTATTCTGCGACAACGTTTTGAGCCGAAGCAAAGTCCCTAAGGATGATGCCCTCACCAATGATTACTTCGAATCTTCTGCATAAAGACTTGGAAAAAAACATGATATCAAGACCATCTCGAGGGTTTCTGGCGCTCGTAATGGCTAGTCTCATACACAGAGCACTCCCTAGTGTAAACCCCCAATCATCCCTATAGCCATCCCCAGCACACATAGAATCTGAATAGCACGCCACGACCCGCTGATCCGCTGGATCTCCAAATCCCGCTCCAGCTGCTCCAGAACTTTATCATTCTGGTTCTCATAGCCCGCCGTGCGCCCCTGCGGCGGGCGCCATGGCTCGTAATGGGCGCCGTTGCCAGGCTGTCGATGCACGTGTGGTCCTCGGTGCGCCTGGCTGCGAGAAAATTCGCTGGAGCGGGTGTATGGAGAGGAGTGGCGCCGAGAGTACTCCCAAGCGTGCGTAGCGGTAGAGCTGGGACGGGGTCGGTACCCGTAGTTCGAGGTTCCTGGTTGGTGGGGATGGTGGTGGTGGTGTACTGGATGGGTAGGTCCGGATCGGGAGAGAAGGGAACGGTCGTAGAGTCGTCTGGAAGAGTAGATCAGCTTCAAGGTGTGAAAAGGGGATAGGAGGATGACGCGCACCTTTCGCGGTCGTTGCTCAGTACGGTATACGCCTCTGTTACACGAGAAAAAACCTCTTTTGATTTGGCGTCTTTTGACACGTCCGGGTGGTGTTTCTTGCTTAGCTATATGATTATTAGCCAGGAGTGATCTTGAGTTAGCATTATTTCCTGACCTGATAAAAGTGCGACTAGTATAGACGTGAGATTCGGTTCAACAAAGCATATGTGTCGGCGAAAGTACCTTGATCTGGGCTTTAGTTGCGTTCAAAGGCACACCCAAGGTCTTATAGTGGTCAAAGTGTAGCGGTGAAGTCGAGAACAGCCGCTGGCTGTTCGAGTGTCTGCAGCGACGTCGAGGGTGTAGACCATTTCCATTGATATTCAAATTCACAGCTTGAGAGAGCGACCGCAACGAAGAAGGCCCGGCTACACAGTTGGCTGAGACAGTCACCATAATAAGTTGTGGACGAAACCGTCACGAAAGATGAAAACAGAGCCAAATAACACATCGGAGCTTTTGTCGCAGTTCACTTTCTCTCTCCACATTCTTTCGTTTGGCTGTGGTATCAGGAACTAGCTGTAATTGACTGCGGCTATGGTGGGAATGGTTCTGCTTATTGGAACTGTTACGGGACTATGTCCTATTAGGGTCAGCACCGATGTAGTCACGTGTACATGGACTCATAGTTCGATTGACTGTGTTTACTCCTCAGTTGTTCTTAGCCACTTGGCTTCCACTGAGGAGGTACGTTACCATTATTATTGCTTCCATTCCGTCTAAACCTTTACTCTAGACATTCCTTGTATTATTGTCCAGGTAATTCAGTTGTTCTTAGCCACTTGGCTTCCACTGAGGAGACATTCCTTGTATTATTGTCTAGGTATGGCACAATAGGAACCTGGGAGCAGCTTCTTCGATGTTATCATCAGTTTCTCGACTAGGGACTGAAATTGGATTCTTGTTTGACGTCTCTGAGAATAGTTCGCGCTCTGATGCCCGTCGCACACGAATTAAATTCTGCCTGTCCATCTGTGTTCTTGTTCACTGTGTAGTTCTTGAGCGAAGGGTGCTGGAGCTTGGCCTCTGTCGCTTGATCAGTTTATGATAGCACGACTTTGCCTTGCATGTGGGAGGGGACTTGTCTCCACGTGCGCCAATGAATTACCAGAACCAGTGTGGATCTGAGCTGGGTTCTCTGGCTGCCGGAGTCGCATGTTCTACGTAGTCTTCTCTTTCGAACACTTCTCTGCAAAAAAGAAACTTCTGCTAGCATGTCTGGTAGTACAGACTAAGGATCAATATACGCCCGGAACAAGCCAAGAGGGCACCCGACGGGCCCAGTCTTCCCACTCCTTCCCAAACGACGCTTTCATCAACTCGTCTTCAATCGGCATGCGCTGGAACGCGATAACAACCAACTTTATATACACGGCCATAAATCCCAGGACAACAACCTTCCCCGGCATCGTCCCTAGAACGCCCGACTCGCGGACCCAAGAACCGCTCGAGGCAACCCAGCAGCACATCCCCACGAAAGCAAACACGAATCCAGTATACGACGGGTGGCGGACGTAGCGGTATGGGCCGTGCGATATGAGTCTGTGGTTCTCGCGGAGAGTCATTTCGAAGGTGAATAGTTCCTGCAGTATGTGGAAGCATTTGCACCGTAACGCGCTCCCGCCTACGACGAGGAGCGCGCCGGTGATGGAGAGGGGTGTGAGGCGCAGGTTCGTGGCCTCGTTGCTGGGCATTAGGATTCGGAGGGCTTGGGTGGTGAGTTCTCGGGACACGAGGTCTCTTTCTGCCAAGAGTATTACGGCTATTTCTGCTGCTGCTGCGAGCCAGAACATGCTCTGATCGACTATCAGAGCGTGACTGTTTGTGTTACAGAGCTCGACGTACGGTGAAATAGAGCATGTATTTGACGATGAGATGCACGAACGTCTTGCTCTCCTCAGGCCGGCGTTCCTTGTTTTTGATGACCGGATTAGGGTTCGTGAAGGAAGCTGTTATGGCGTATGTGGTGGCTAGGATGAAGGGGATTTTGATGATGGAGGGCATGGGTTGGGTCTGACGTGGACTGCTTATCCACGACGGACGTCTTGTTGATATCTACTTATCTTGTGTGGGAGAAACATCTCCATTTTTTCGGAGAGCAATACAAAAGAGTTAATAAAAAAGAGTTCGATTTACGTAGCTACGGTGGAGTATCATCACGTAGCGTAGTTAAAGTTTGCGTGAGCACCGATAGTGGTCCGAGAATATATATCGACGGCGGTACTTTGGATTTTGCGAGCCGACAATGTGCAAAGTCGCGTTTGTGATTCCAACACTCTCCAAACCAATCACCTTGGCAGCCCCCAGCCATCACTGCCTGTCACCACCACCAGCCACCACCACCCCCAGCATCCCTCTGGCCATCACTGCCTGTGACTGCCACATCAGCGCCAGCCCCAGCCATCCCTGACGCTTCCCCAACCACAGCCACCACATCAGCGCCAGTGCTGGCAACACCTGGCACTCCCCCTGGCCCGTGCCAAGACCTCCATCACACATCACGACCATGCATCACCGTTGACCCAACCTCCATGCACCATGTCCCGCTTCTGCTCCCCTCCTTACCTCCTGGCTGCCACATGTCTCTGGCTCCCAAAGTGAGAAATTCTGCACCGCACAACATGTCTCAACCTCCACTGCTGCCTTGTGTGATTCCTGGGTCTCACCTTGAGCCCCAGTGCCACAACTCATCACCGGGACCTGGGCCTGAGCCCTGGGGCTTACCTACTGTACAGTATATAAGTCGTAGAGTAGCAAGTAGTACTCTAGTCTTGATATTGCTGTACTTCCCATCTCGCTTTTCATGTTTTGTCTCTGTCTTGTAGTCTCACATGTTCTGGTTTCTATTTTTCCAACTCTGTCTCATTTTATACCGTACTCATCTCATATCATCTTGTTCTCATTGTCTCTACTTGCCTCATACTCTAATTCCATCTCTGCTTTATTCTCTTTTGCCTCAAGTCTCTAAGTTCCCCTTTTCTTCTCTCATCTCTTGTTTCAAGTCTCAACTCATTCTATTTCCCCTTTCCCTTATCTTATCTTGACTCTTTCCTTTTTTGGCTTGTTAGATCTCCACGTCACTTGCCTCCACCCCCGGGACTCGCTAAGTCCCTGCACTTGCCCCAGCCTCCTATTTGTTAATCCTCAGAACTTGCTTGCGCACTGGTGCTCACTTGTCTCCCTTCTCTTGCACCCCTGGGACTCATGCCAGCACTTGTCCTCCACCCCTCACCAGCACTTGCTTCCCTGCCCAGCATTACCAGCGATTCCCCGCTTGCCCCCCCAGTCCTGCTTTGGTCTCCTTTGCCTTGCGCTCTTGACAGTACGCTGCATCTGTGGACACCATGTGCACCATGTAAGGTATTTGCCCAGTGAACTGAGCACTCGTGGTCAGCGGACCCTGACAGCAGGTCTCCCACCTTACACAACTCAAACCAATCTTTTTCTCTGATCCCATCCCCCAGATCCTTCATTTCCTTCCACTCACTGTAGAACAAGGAGTAAGTCATGCTCACAAATCAGTGGAGGTTTTGTGAGGGTGATCTCTGAAGGCTGTAGCTCAGTCACACAGCTGGCAGAGGAAAATCCAAAGTATATTAAAAGTATGTCACAAATAGCTCCTATAGGTCAATAGTCAGCTCCTACTAGATCATGTGTTACCAGTGTTATGTTTTGCACTTGTGTCACACTACTCCCTCAGTTGTTTCCTCCATCTCGTGGGACAACTCTGAGGGAGTAAGTGTTATTCTTTTACTACTGTACTTAGTTTTATTAACGCGCTCTACTTAGCTACATTTTTTGTCGTCACTAGGTACGTGTTAATCTTAGTTGTTTCCTCCATCTCATGGATGACTCTGAGGGACTACATTTTTTGTCATCACTAGATCAGTTTTCAGTGCCAGGCCAGCAGGTTATGGGCATCCTTTTTGGATTGCCGTGCCACTACTGAGCCGTTGGAACAACTCACCGCTAGCTCTTGGGTTATTATTCACTATTAGCTTCCATTTTATAAAGTCAATCGGTTGTGATTGTAACGCTCGATCCCTCTGTCTTAGCGGTCTCTGGGCGTATTCCATGAATCCATTCCTTCCACCATCTCAGTCTCCTTGTCCTACAGCTCTGGCACCAGGCCCGGGCTCTTGGGTCAATACACAGGATACCGCCGCCAGAACCTCTTTCCCTTACCATGACCCACCCCCTCATCTTTTTCCTTCTTCTTCAAATACAAATTCCACTTTAGTTTCAGGCGCATATAATTGTTTTCCCAAGTCTTCACATTGTTCTCGTCAGCATATACCTTCCTCTTTATTGAATAATCTTTTCTCTGCATCCTTGGACACGCCAACTCCATTGAATATCAATCCCATTTTGACACATCCAAATCCTTTAGTTGCTCCTTTCCCCATTCACCCAAACATTTGTCCTCTCTCAGTTCCTCTTCATCCTGATACTGTATCGATTCGACCAGCTTCTACTTTTGTTTCCCCTCAACGTGATGTTTTTCATACTCCTCATTCTTTGCATGCGCCTTTGGCACTGGTTAAATTACCTCGTTCTTGTCACGGCCCGCTACTGACCCCCAGGACTTCAACCCTCCCCAAAACAACCCCAACGACCGCTCCAGGCCTGGACCGCTACCCAGCCAACCCCCTCGGCAGCCTCTGGCCATCACCACCCATCACTGCTCATCACCGCTACCAGTCACTGCCACTTGCGGCATCCCCCAGCCATCACCGCTGTGACTGCCACATCAGCGCCGGTCTCGGCTATCACACCGCCCATAGCTGCCACATCAGCACCGGCACCGGCAACACCCATCACCCCCAGCCCGCACCAAAACTCCCATCACGCATCATGATCATGCATCACTGCTGACCCGACCTCTGCATGCCATGCCCCACTCCCGCTTCCTCCTCACCGCTCCACCACCACGTGTTTCTGTGTTTCCAGTATGAGACCTCCGCGCTGTCATGATCACGGCATCATGACACTGGATACTGCTTAAATAGTGCCTGCAACATGTCAAGCCAGGCTTGACATTGTGGCCTTTTAGCCTAGTTGGTAGATCACTTCTATTGCAGGAGTTGTAGTCATCACACGCGCCGCGCAACATGTCTCAACCTCACCCTGCCCCACGCGGCCCCTGGGTCTCACCCCAAGCCCCAGTGCCATGACCCACCACTGGAACCCAGGCCTGAGCCCTGGGGCCTACCTATTGCATAGTATATAAGTTGTAGAGTAGTAAGTAGTACTCTAGTCTTGATATTACTGTAGCCCCGTACTGTTTTGTTGTGTTCTCATCTCTATCTCGTTTTCTCATGCATCCTGGTCTCATCATTTCTACTTGTTTCTTTTTCTTATCGTACTCACCTCATATCGTCTCCCAGCCTTGTCTCTATTTGTCTCATACTCTAATCCATTCTACTTTGCTTCTTCTCTCCCTCTCTACTCTAAGTTCTCCTGGCTCTTCTGTCTTCGACTCCTCATCTCAACTTAATCTGTTCCCTCTCCCTTTATCTTATCTCGACCCTTTCCTCTTTTGGCCTGCTTGATCTCTGCATCTCTGATTCCATCCCCAGGACTCACTAAGTCCCCATGCCCGTTATCTCTTTGGACCCCAGGACTCACGTCTAATCCCGGGACTCATTCTTCACCCTCCCTGGCACTCGCCCACTCACCGGTGCTACTGGCACTCCCCAATACACCGCTTCTGTCCTGCTTTGGCCTCCTACACCTCACGCCCTACCAGTGCTCTGCATCCATGGACATGGTGATCACTACATAAGGTATTCACCCAGTGGACTGAGCCCCTGTGGTCAGCAGAACCTGACACTACTTTTTGACATCTTGACATGACAAGCAGCTTGATTGGTGCTGCTAGGCATTGCTAAGGTCTGATTGATATTTTCCTATATAAAAGATTGTTGGTTAGTGTTTACTTACCAAGTTTGCTGCTTTGGCGACCTTTGGTTGCCAATGGCAACTTTGCTTACCACTTATTATATATACTGTACTTACATACTGCAAATAACAAGTTACCTTCACACTTCATCTCTTATTTACGCTTGGGCTTCAGAGCTCAATTTAGCTTATCTTAAGTCTACTCTATGCCAAGGCACTGTCTTAGCACTTTGTTTTGCCACTGGGAGTATGCCAGTGCTCTAGCTTTATTTCATGCTTTGCAAATATGGCAGGCCTCTGTCAGGGGACTTCCATTTGATTTCCATTCTTGGGCACATCCTACACCACCCCCCAACTTGCCCTAGACCCCTGGAACTTGCCCTAGACCTCCAGGACTTGTTCTAGACCTCCGGAGATCTCCGGAGGTCATTTCCTTTTTAGAAAATCTCCAGAACTTCGCGTCCCTCCTGTTCAAACATTATCCAAGGTTAAGGTTAGCTCCAGTCACCTATACAGTTGTTCCCACACCTCTGCTGCCCGCTGATGCGCTGCACCAAGCAGCGGAGAATCCTTAGACTTGTTCTCTTTGGATTTCCCTTTGCTAGGTGATTAGTACCATTGTATCATTGATTACCCTGTCTAATACAACTTTGGATTTCCCTCTGCTAGTTGTGTGATTGAGC